>WSZQ02086334.1:0-60669 GCA_019419845.2 Weissflogia rhopalogaster
ATAAGATACATGCAAATTTTCGATTTTGGAAATACCTAAAATACCCAGCCAATTTTCTCATGGTTCGATGTAGAATCTGAAAGGAAATGCGTTAATACATATTTCAAGTAAATACCGCGTAATGTGACCAAGATATGGGCAAAGCAATTTTCACGCTGAATCGATTGGTGCATGATTTACTCCTCTAGAAATAAGGGAAATGAGAATAAAAATGGAATGTTTAGGACAAGTCATTTTTGAGATCAGGAATATTGACAGTGTCAGAGTAAATTTCAGTGATGTATAACATGATTTATAAACCTATTATCAGAAAAGCTGTGGCAAGAAACTGACAAATTGCATTCTAAGTCATATGGTATATGATTTGTATATAAAAATGAAATTTTAGAAGAAGTAATTTCAAGTCAATTTTCTGTCAGTGAAATCGTCGTCGTTATTCGACTCAAGTTTCAAGAGTTATAATATCGGTTCTAAGTAATCAAATGAAAAATCGTCCCTGGAGTTTGAAGATATTTTCACGCTGAATCGATTGGCGCATGATTTATAATCCTAGCAATATGCAGAGAAAAAAGTGAAAAACCTAAAACTCGACATTTTTTGGAAAAGATTTGTTTATACGGTATATATCCCAATAATTACCCCACATTGAGGCATAAATCTGTATATCAAAACAAACTATATTTAACGAGGAATCGATCCGTACAAGAATGAGCATTCTATAATAACATGCAGATTAGAAAATATTGTAGAACAAAGTATTAGTTTCGCATTTAGCTTAGGTTAGGTTAGGCTAGCTCTTAAACAAATCTGGAGGAACAAGGCAATACTTGCTTATCATACGCTACATTTAATAAGAGTCATGAACGTCTACAAACAGCAAAAACTAAATGCTGCATAAATGTATGCACTTCGCGCAATCAGTCAACGCTCATTATCTCCCGCAGTATTAATATTCGTTTATTTATGGGTATTTGTTCAAGTTCTGACTTGCTGCTCTGATACATGAATTTTTTTCGCCAACAATGAACATTGTATTAAATATCGTTAATACTCGCATATTAATATTGATTCGTTCGTTGTGTGGCCGTAATAGTGGTGTACTGACTGATAAGACATGTAATGCGCTGATAATGTGCGTTTGTGGCTGCGTAAAAAACAGCGATTGAAGAAGGTTTTGGGCGCAAAAGTCAGGCATATACAATGATATGTATTATGTGCACTGACAATATTGTTATCATTCGATAAATTATCAAACGGCCAGTGATTGTTTCTTTTCGATGATTACGCTTGAACAATGTAGTATTATTACTTATCATCTTTAATTTAATGCAATTCATGATATTATGGTTTAATTTGATTTTTTCCTAATGGTCAAAGTAGTGAAATTTAATAGTATATTGTACAACGAGCATGTAATGCTATACATCGTTTACAAGTATGGGAAATTGTGGTACAAACCGAATGCGAATGTTACATGTCATTCGAGGAAACAATGTGCATTGCATGCGAGCTGTACACTATACTATTTCTACGACTATTATAGGTGAAAATAATAACGAGTGGATATAGTTCCCTGGTATTGGGGTGTTTGCTGTCAACAGTTACAGGTTACGTGTAGTCGCGGCGGATCGGATACGAAACATGTAGCGGTATAATCCCTTATTTAGGTTATTGTTGGTTCAAATTTTAAGAATTCACTCGTGTCATTATTTTATTGCCTATGCAAGTTAATCATGCACTTTTTATAGTGTCCATGGTCATGCCATCATGAGCTTGAAGCTGAATCTCTCATTTCTTCCCCTCTGAATATAGAATTTTTACAACCCCATTTAATTATTTAAATCATTTTGTTTATATTTTTTGCGGAACTTTGTAAATTTTCTTGTTCTTTTTTTATAATGCTTTATTCACATTGATAACATTATTTTAATGGGTTATGCCATACATTACAGACTGGGAATAACTTTACTTTGTTTAGTGCATCCCATAGTACTTTTGACATTGGGACCAATTTTACGGGACTACATGTCATATTATTGGAAAACCATGTAAAAGTCTGTATTATTTGCGAAATACAGACCATTGCAGGATGAGTGTCACTTTATTTCATAAAGTACATCTCAGAGTATAATGATCTGAGAGTATAAAATAATTTGCCTGGTGTTCTTATATGTACAATTTCTCATCTTTTTCGTGGTTTTCTGATCGGACGCCTCTCCAAGGCATTCTCTCTTCATCTAATCCCACAACTTTTCCTGTCCAGCGTAATATTTGTATTCTTAATAAAACTTATAGCCCGAATTTAGGCGGCGTATACCCTCGAAACAAACAATCCGATTTTAACTTTTCTGTCTTTTTAATATGTAAATTGTTTCAACTTAACATTTTAACCCTTTAAGGTTTCTTGGTGCGGCACATCTTGGCAGCGTAGAGCTCGAGTAACTTAGAATATTTACGTGGAACATTCAATGAAGTTGCTGATTAATATCACTGGACTCATTCTCTACAAGCATTCAAGAACTGCTCATGGTGCTAGAAAACAATACGGCACTCCGTAGTTGTACCTCCAGTACACCGATAATTTTTAAATTTTTGAAATAGAATTTTTGAAATTTTGGTGCGGTTACTACTTTGAATTGACACACAGATTTGCTGCCAACACAAAAATATATAAAAAGTTTAAAAATAAACAAACATATAAAACTAAAAATGCAATAAGATATATCCGATAATATTTGCTATATTACATTGACTTGTAAAATGCAAAAACTTGCCAACGACGAAAAAATGGAGGGTGCCCTTAATTTCCGTATACGGCAGGTTCAACGCTGTATGCTTTCAAAATCGGCTGAAATATAGGCTAGATTCTAGTATATGTTTTTGTTGTTTTTAGATTAATTTTGACGAAATGTCACTTGTTACGATTTTGGACATTTTACGGCACTCCGTAGACACCTCCAGTACACCGATAATTTTTAAATTTTTGAAATAGAATTTTTGAAATTTTGGTGCGGTGACTACTTTGAATTGACACACAGGTTTGCTGCCAACACACCTTTTTAAGCACTTTAGTCAAAAAAATATATAAAAAGTTTGAAAATAAACAAACATATAAAACTAAAAATGCAATAAGATATATCCGGTAATATTATTACTCTATGTCATCATTAATTTTAATTGAATAATATCGTTTTATGCAAATTGGAGAAAAAACACATGTTTTGTTGACTAAACGTAAATAAATATTGCTGAAATACTCATTAATCCATACCTTATATTGGACATTAGTGAATCATCCTTGAACAGTTGATATAAATCCGCAAACATGCGAATAAAATGCAAATCATTTGCGTTTTTATGTGGCAAGAATGAACTCACGATAGAAATTCAATCGTGAATAACAAAATTGTACATCTTGACTGTATATATTAATAGTCGAACAAACAGAACGAGATAGAGTGGCGAGGAGCGTTAAGAGAGAGGAAAAAAACGTAAACAAATATCAAACCGGTTATTAAATAGTGATTTCGCACATTTGAATATTGCATCAACCTTTCGTGATTCGTACGCTATCGTATACACAATAAAACATTGTGCCATAATCATTGACCATTGTCTCTAATACCAATTCCACTTTGGCGCCCATTCAATTCAAACCAAACCGCGCTGTATTCAAATCCGAGCGTTACGTAGGCAAAAAGATTTGCATTTTGTGTAGCGCGTACATGAATCACGAAGGAAAAGGTTTCCACCGGCGGAGTGCTGATAACATTCGAATCCGTGCTTTTTTCTCTTCGTTTCAACAGCGGCGAACTGATTGCGCTGCTCGCAATAGTGTTGCGCGCGTCTACTTGAGATTCAAACAAATGTCAAAGTGGAATAACCTAAGTCGAGCTTCTTCGACGCGCCGACTAAGCGCTGGAAGTGCAGTGACATAACCTACTTTAGCGCTTTCTTTTGGTAAGAGCCATCTAACGGCAAAAAGTGGTTAAAGCAAGCGAGACAATTGAGACTTTTTGCCTTTTCTTTTTTTCTCTCTGAAATATGATTCAACTACATTAGCTGAAAAAAGGCAATTTTTGTGAATTTATTACCGAGATATTTTGAAATTTTGGATCGTTTTTTTAGTCATAAGTATAAGCTTTGGATATATTTTTTAATTGACTATTGGAGTACTGGTACCGTCAAAGAAGTGCTACAAAGAACAACCCCAAAGATAACCACTGACGTTTCATCAAATCTTATCTGCAAAAAAAGAGTTCTACGCCGACAATTGATACTATAATCCTGTGATTATAACAATGATCGATTTTGGAAATATCAGTTTTTGGCAAAATGGGGAGTGTATGAACTTAACGTAACGCAATTTGAAAACTATCTATTTTTGACAAAATTGCGGGCATTTCAAATAAATGTACCGAATTTCAAAGAAAAGTTATTATACCCAAAAATTAAATCTAAATGTACACTATAACCACAAATCAAGTACAGTGATTGAGCAGTTTTGGAGATATTAGGCTACCACTTCGAAAAAAATAGAAAATGTATTAATGAATAAATTAATTCAAGTAGTTATTGGATCTGTCCGTTGTATCTTCTACATTTCTTGAAATATTTATTTCAAACTTGAATCATACATATGCATGACATCAAATTGTAAAAATAACAAAGACGATCGATTTTTTTTCACTCCTCTGGGTGCATATTTTCCGTTAAACAAGTTTAAAAAATAACTTATATAATTATGCTATAAATAATGTCAATGCAAATACGTATAACCTTGTTTGAAGAGTTATAAAGCGAATTTTATTAAAGTGTGATTTAATTTCAACAACATGTTTGTCGAATGTAATAGAATTGCGCCTGTGACGACAAACGAACAGCTCAGCGGAAAAAGGCCAAGCAAGCGCGAAATGAACACAATAAATTCGCTGATAAGATATCAGGCGCGAAATGAGACAATGCGTTGATAAGTTCGTTATGTCATTCGTTTGAGTTTGATGCTCATCGGATGTTTTGCTCGAACGCCAAAATGTTTGCACTGTAATTAGGTCTGTTTTTTTTTCGAACTGGTGTACGTACATTATTTGACAATGTTCGCGCATTATTCGCACGTGTTGCCTGATTCGCACTGCGCGCCAAGGAAGTACGAAAAACGCGCGGTGGATATACATGTGTGCGGACTTTAAATAGCGAAAATAGCACGCCGAAATTAGCCAAACGGCACACGGTGGAGCTTGTTTTCACCGGTGGACGACCGAAATCAGATTGATGCATATGCAAGTAACTAAACACTTCACAAAACAGTAATTTTGTACAATACTGTTCATTATATAGGATATGGTACGCAATATGCCGCATTGTTTATAACAAGTTTGTTGGTGTTTCGATCAACTAAAATACAGTCTAACGTGTGTTAATTCCAAAACCGTTCCAGTTATGCATGTCCCAATATATTGTTAAAATTAAGTCATTTGGCTACATCTAGGCACGGTTTTCACTTATATTTTAGCTTATAGTTTCTTCCCAAAACTTCAAAAATATCTCGATGTGTTTAAGCACTTTTTTGAAAAGATAAATCGTTAGAGCACATCTAAACACGTATTTCTCATATATCATAGCGTGTTCTATCCACAACAAAATTCGCGTCTAAAATTCCAAACCGTTACAGCTATCGATTTTCCAATGCGTTTAAACGCACATTTTCCGAAAATATGTTGTTTAAACTCATCGAAAACGTTTTTCTTTTATATTTTTGTTTTTTTTCCCATAACTTAGGAAATCTCGCGTTCGTTCCCGAGTCAGCGCAGCTATCACTCTCCCGATGTGTTTAAACACATTTTTTATCAAGTCATTTGAGCACATCTAAACACGTTTTTCTGTTATAAAAAAAATTATAAGATATAAATTTTTAAGATCTTTAAACATTAATTTTTAATGGCTATCAACCCTAAGGTTTTTCCGCCGTGTTTGTACATATATATTTGTATGTTTACAATTTTGAGTTTACAATTTGTGTTGTTTTTGTTGTTTAGTAGTAGTCGTGTGTTGAATGTTGAGGGTAGAATGTTGGGTGTTGAATGTTTTAGTGTTGTAAGTGTTTGTGTTACGTTGTGGGTGAATAATATTTACCCGGTGGATTGCCCTCCTCGAGGAATCGAACCCCGTACTCCTACGTGGTAAGCGGAGATGCAGCCTAGTGGAAAGCCCCCGGTGGGCTTTCTCTTAAATTATAGCAAATATTCCAAATCTTCAGAAATCGAAATCAGAATGAGGCATAGATAAGTCACTAAACACTTTACAAAACAATTGTTTTATACGATATTGTTGATGAATTATGATATTATATGATATGACAATGCTACATTGTTTTATTACAAGCATGTTGATGTTTCAATCCATATGATACATCGTGTGTTAATTCCCGAACCGATCCAGCTATCGATGTCCCGATTTGTTTAAATGCACTTTTTTGGGAATATTAGTTTTAGCGAATATTTCCCAAAATTTCAAATCTCACGTGTTAGTTCTCAAACCGTTACAGCCCGTTCAAATGCACTGTTTTGAGAATTTAATCATTTGACTACATCTATGCACGGTTTTCTCTTATATTTTAGCGATTTCTTCCAAAAACTTCGAAAATCTCTCGATGTGTTTAAGCACTTTTTTGAAAAGATAAATTATTAGAGCACACCTAAACACTATATTTCTCTTATATCATAGCCTGTTTTTCTCACAACATCAAAATTCGGGTCTAAAATTCGGAATTCCATTTTCCAATGCGTTTAAACGCATTTATTTCCGAAAATATCTTGTTTGAACACATCGAAAACGTTTTTCTTTTGTATTTTAGGGTTTTTTTCCCATAACTTAGGAAATCTCACGTTAGTTCCCGTGTCAGTGCAGCTATCACTCACCCGATGTGTTTAAACACTTTTTAATAAGTCATTTGAGCACATCTAAACACGTTTTTCTCTTATATTCTAGCAAATATTCCAAATCTTCGGAAATCGACCGAAATCAGAATGAAGCATAGACAAGTCACTAAACACTTTATTAGTTCTTTTATACGATGTTGTTGATATTGTTGATATATGATATGATACGACAATGCTACATAGCCCTCAAATCGTTACAGCCATGCTTAATCGAAAACGTCTTTCTTTTATGTTTTAGGTTTTTTTTCCCAAAACTTATTAAAATGACTTTAATAAGTCATATGAGCATATCTAAGCACGTTTTTCTCTTATATTTTAGCGAATATTTCATAAATATTAGGAAAACGCATGTTAATTCTCGAACAGTTACAGCTAACGATTGCCCAATGTCATGTTAATACCCGTTATTCGATCAGTTATCGATCTAAACGTGCTTGTTTGCTATATTTTAGGAAATAACTCCAAATATTGAGCGATCTCCCGATGTGTTTAAACCCACTTTTTACGAAAATAAATCGGTGAAGCATATCTAATTGTAAGCATGTTTTTGTTTTTCTCTTATTATTTAGTGTATGTTGCCCTAAACTTCGGAAATTATGTATTAATTCCAGAACCCTTATTGCTATCAATGCTATCAATCTCCCATCGTGTTTACACCAATAAAAAATAAGTTGTTTGAGCACGTCTAAACACGTTATACTCTTATAATTTAGCGAATAATTCCAAACATTTGAAAAAATCGCATGTTATATATTTTAATTATTTTCCGAAAACTTCAAAAATGGCGTGTTAATTCCTGAACCGTTACAGCTAGCGATGTCCCGATGTGTTCAAACATCTAAACACATACTTCTCTTATAGTGTAGCGAATATTTCCAAAACTTAATAAATCGCCTGCTAATTCCTGAACCGCTTCGTCTTCGATCCCCCGATGTGTGTAAACACTTTATTTTGGGAAAATAAGTTGTTTGAGCACGTCGAAACACGTTTTTCTCTTATATTTTCGTGGATATTTCCAAAAATGTTCAGGTTAAAATGGGTATGATGCTTACTGACACCCATTGGCTATTCTGAAATTTCTGCTAGTCAGAATAATTCATGACAATTTAGCCATTCAAGCGATAAAATGAGAATTCTGTTGTGTAGGTTGTATAGATGCCAAAAAGCTAATCTCTTTTAAATCTCATTTGAACGCTCATAAAATACATTTTGGCAGTTCGTGTGCTGAAATCAGCATCCGTGAGGCAATGGGGGTAAAAAGACACGCTGGTACCTGCCCAACGATCTCAACCGGAATTACGGATACACGTGGCAGCTTGGCAATCGCCACCGTCGTCGTCGTCGCGTCCACGCAAGCGGCACCAGTACGTCTGTCGCAGGTGTTTCGCGTTTTGCCAAAATGTTTCTTTGTCCTGCCGGAGTTAACTCATCGCTAATTTGATGTCGCGAATTTCTCGTCGGCGAGGAAAGCCTGACGTGCGGCCCGCGACTTACGACCTGCTGCCCCAGTGCGTCTAGAAATAGCCGACGTGCGGTAATTGATTGCGATGAAATGATGTGTTATCTTTGAGTTTCCTGTAAATTTGCGGCTGTGTGGCTTTTGGCAAGTGGCGACGCGCCTTTGACGAACGCAATTTCGCCGAAACTTGCGCTTTTCTTAACGCCCGACTGCGGCCGAAAAGCCTAATCAAGATAATGAAAAACAAGGAAGCGCGTAATATGCCACGAGTGAAAATAAGCGGCATGTCATTGCTAAATATACGAAATCGTTTCATTAAACACGAGTACCTGTAGCAGAATGCTGCGGCCAGACGGACTGGTGTTGTACGTTGTAATTAACATCATTTGCACTCTCCAACAATGCCCTGTACTAGCCTTGGTCGTTACTAATTTTTTGGGACGACGAACTCTTTGCGTGTACTTATAAATTTCATGCCTTTAAAAATTTAAAATTGTTTTTAGTTGTTTTTTTCTTAGAATGAATGACTAAATTTCCTTAGTTCATCCTGAAATAATTATTTTTTACAAATCGAATATTGAAAATATGAATACACACAAGTCATCAATTTTATGGATTTGTGAGTTTTATTTTTGTTTTTTTGGTGGTGGAGCAATGAAAAATGCGTTTACGCACATAGTGAAGGACTCTCCGCGCAAGGAGTACGTCCTACCCCCTAAAAAACATCACCCCAACCAGATCGCATCGCCTACTAGGGCATTAGCGATTTCAAAAACTTGTCTTGGTAATAATATTATTTAAATAAATATCTAATTGTTAGATTCTAATACCCTCCAGGCTTAGTACGCGAAGTATATCACTTATATATAAAGAAGTGTTCAAAATATCAAATTTCCAGATATCAGGCATTCCACTAATTGCCTTGATATAAGGGCAAGAGAAGATGTGTGATACCGAAACGTTTTCATTGCAATGCTGACATTCTGGTCTAGGCTTCCCTGATAACAAAAGTGTGACCAATTCGCAAACGGCACCAAGTAACCTGTTGTAGCGTAGAGAGTGACTTGTAACATTTGTCTTGAAAGACAGTTGGCTGGAATATGGCCAGTTTGCTTTGGGTATGATCCCATCGTCGTTGCCACCAGGCTTGGACAAGTTGTCTAATATGGGTTTTACAATCACTCTATGATACTCTGATCCCAGGCCAGATCACGCTTCCTAGCGGCCGGCCGGGAAGCCGCTTTGTCTGCCCTCTCATTACCATCTACATCAATGTGTCCCGGTACCCATAAAAGAGTAATGTGAATATTTGATTCAGAGGCCGCTGAAATACTTTCATGTATACATCGAACTATAATGTGTGATGCTTGCCATTTTCAATTGATCATAGAACACTTAAAGAATCAGATATTATAACAGTATTGCGACACTTCCTATGGCAAGTAAACATAATAGCCTGCCATAATGCAAACAGTTCTGCTGTATAAACAGACGTAAAAGAAGGTAGTGTCATCGAATATTCCTCCATTTCATACACAAAAGCGGCTCCGACCCCGTGTATAGATTTGGGTCCGTCTGTATATATGTGCTTCCAGTCTGACGTCTGTTGTAATTGCTCCAAGAAGAGCTGTCGAAACATAGAAGGAGCGGTGTCTTCTTTGTCATACTTTGCCAATGCCATATTTACTGGTACAGGAGGTAGTAACCAAAATGGTACACCGTGATATGCACAAGCCTTCCATGGTTCAGGTAGGGAAATACTATTGGCTGTAATCATTTCTCTGAATATGATGTTGACAGGTCTTGTTACCGTAGTCCGGTTAGCAAAACTATTACGGAATACCACACTAAAATAAGGAGCATTTGGGTGTTCAGGACATGCGCTCATTTTAAGCCCATACATTAAAATTTTTTGTTGTCGACGTAAGTCTAAAGGTATTAGGTTTGCTTCACACAGTACCGATAGGGTAGAACTTGTCCTAAAAGCACCAATAGCCAAACGAGCCCCCTGAAGGTGAACCTGATCCAATAATTTGAGGGTGGTCCTTCTAGTTGTAATTAAATTCATTAAAATTCATTTTAGATTTTAGCCTTGCAGCAGCGAATTAAAATGGTCCTATTTAAAAAGAAATGTATGTTTCTGTATTATGAGGGTAGATTTTCCAATGTCGTATAGATTATTCAAAGGCGAATATTTTCCTAATCTTCAGAAATCTTAATTAATTAACCAACCACTTCATCTAACTATGGATGTGTTTAAACGCCTTTTTTTGCGAAAATAAGACAATTGAATATTTTCAAAAACTTCGGTAATCGTTAATACCCACGCTATTTCAACTATCTATCTACCGGTGTGTTTAAACGAATTGTTGCCTAATAAATCGTTTCGGCACATTTAAACGCTTTTTTTTCTCATAAATTGTAGCGAAATCGTGTATTAATTCCTGAACCGTTACAACTATCGATTTCCTAATGTGTATAAACATATTTTTTTGTGAACATAAGTCGTTTGAGCACCTATAAACTCGTTTTTCTCTTATATTGTAGCGAATATTTCCCAACATTTCAGAAATCATGTGCTACTTCTTTTAAACTCACTTTTTGGTTAAATATGTCGCTTGAACACATCTAAACACGTTCTTCTCTTATATTGTAGCGAATATTTCCGTTACAGCTATCAATTTCTTGTTTGAGAACATAAGTCGCTTGGGCACCTCTAAACTCAATTTTCTCTTACATTGTGACAAATATCTCCCAAAACTTCATAAATTGTGCATTAATTCTCGAACTGTTGTCGCTATCAATGTTTCGATGTGTTTAAATGCATATTTTACAAAAAATGTGTAGTTAAAGCATATATAAAATCGTTTTTCTAATATATTTTTGGATGTATTTCCCAAAACTACAGAAATCACGTTTATAGTTCCCGAGCCTTTAGAGTTATCAATCTCTAGATGATTTTAAACACACTTCTGTACGACTATAAGTTGTTTGAGCACATATGAACACGCTTATTATCTCACATGTTTTACCGAATATTTTTCAAAACTTTAGAAATCGCGTGTTAATACCTCAACCGTTACAGCTATCGATCTCCCAATGTGTTTAAACACATTGAATATTTCCCAAAGCTTCCGAAATCGTATGTTAAATCTTGATCCGTTTTTAACGTATTTCTTGCACTTCCAAAGTCACTATACTATAGTTCTCTGGATGTGATATATGGGACTAAAATTTGCTAAATTTGAAAGTATCTTTCAGTAAGATTCAGTAAGATCGCGCGTTAATTCTCGAACCGCTTTTGCAGTCTATGTTCCGATGTGTTGAAATGCATTTTTTTACGAAAATGAGTCATTAGAGCACTTCACAAATCGTTTTTCTCTTATAATTTAGGATATATTTCCTAAAACTTCAGAAATCATGTTTTAGTTTCCGAGCCTTTAGAGTTATCGATCTGTCGATGTGTTTAGTGTTTAAACACATTGAATATTTCCGAAAACTTCATAAATCTTATATTAATTCTCGGAGAGCTATCGATATGTTTGAACGTGCTTCTTGCACATCCATGTGTACACTATAGTTCTCTCGATGTGTATGATGTGATATACTTAGCTATATTTTGCTAAATTTGAAATTATCTTTCAGTATGTTTTTTTACAGTGATTTATTTATTATTATATGATTTTTCATGTAAATAACCAGCGCAAATTGTACAGATTTCAAAAGATATTATCATTTTTATGGTATCATATGCGAGGCCTTTAATAAAATATTACAATTGGTATATAAAACGATATATAAAACTCGTTGTTGGAAAATCTAAGACATATTTGAAAATTTCTTCACAATTCAATATCACAAAGTGCCTCGGGTTTTCAATGTGGCCAGTTGAATTCACTGCTAACTTCTTATCGGCGTCATTACAATAGGTAGTGATTAAAGATCACTCCATATCGGTTGAAGTATTGACATTATTGATCCCAGCTTCTAGTGTGCCGTAGTTAAGTGCCATCAATCAGAAATATAGTATTTCGTGGTCTAATAGTAGGTTATTAGATGAACTATAATGTCCAATACGAAGTTCTTATTTCTTAGTAATTGTTTACTGGTGACTTCGATATTACAGGATATTTCGTGCGTATTTTGAATCTTCGATTTTTTGACACAGATAAATTCGAAATTAATTGATAAACGTGAATTAATTAATTTTGTTGTCAAATTTAAATTGTTGATGTAATGCATTTGAGAAAGTTTGATATTTGCAGTCTTTAAAAATAGTGGTAAAAAAAAAAGTGGTGGTCAAATATTCGATTAATAATATTGGAAAAACAAGCAGAATATTGATAAACTACTATCAGAATTCATGGATTCATTTAAAATGGACAATATTACTCCCAACTGCGTACGTACGTTTCATACAAAGTTGAAATTCATTTTTCGAGGCCGTCTTTGTGGTGCTTCCAATTAAACTTCGCGATCACGTGTAAAAGTGTGTTAAAAATTACCGAGTTATTATTCACTATATCAAAGAGACGTTGAGATTTTCAAATTACAATGTAGGAAATTGACCTTGTGCAATATACAAGAAGAATAAGACGATAAAACTTAATGCAATACGAATAGGACATTATTTTGATGAAGGGAAAAACTGTATAGAATTTACATTTTATGCAATTCGCCTCAGCGATATGAAGAATTTTGGTATGTGTTAAGTAGAAAATCGTTTTTTTTTTTGTTGTTTTTGTTTCAACCAAACACAGAAACATTCACCATTTCACATTATGCCACTGCTCAAAAACACAGTC
This sequence comes from Weissflogia rhopalogaster, assembly GCA_019419845.2. Classification (NCBI taxonomy): domain Eukaryota; kingdom Metazoa; phylum Arthropoda; class Insecta; order Coleoptera; family Staphylinidae; genus Weissflogia; species Weissflogia rhopalogaster. The sequence continues at coordinate 13,203 of WSZQ02086334.1, forward strand.
ATAAATCAATGCAAATATTTAAATATTAATTTAAACATATCTTGAAGCAAACATTACCTAAGCGAGTAAACTCTGTTTGTTCAAGATGTATAATCCGATCGAAAACAATGCTACAAATTCCGAAAATATCTTTCTGTCAAATAGTTTCGGGTCTGCAGGACTGGGACAATGGAAATGTAAATTACATTGTTTTCCAGTCGTTGCAATTACACAAAACGAGCAATAGTTTCCATTTCATCGTCGTTTTCATTTAATCGCTATTTATATTTTTTTGTTAGCGTTTTACTGCCATTCTCTTGTGGCTAACAATGGGCCGCAGGATCGCACTTCAACGTGTTGTTGTGTTTGCGCAATCCATTAAGTGTGTGACCTTACTTAAGTTTTAATTTCGTTGTTTTCGTACTGATATTATTGATTGCCATCCGCGATATTGCAAGGCGCAGGTCTCAATAAAACAATCAATCGCCTGATCTCGATTAATGCACATTACCTATTAATAACTGTTTTGTTTTTAATTCGGCGCTATCGCCATTCGAATAACTGATAAGCATCCGAAAAACATGTCTACCGGTTAATTGTTTATCGATTCTGTGGATTATACTCATTAGACAACGAACGAGATTTGAATGAATGCTCAACGCTCTTGTAAGAAAAGGTGTAATTCTGTGAAAGTCGCATTGGCTTATACGCAAGTGTTTCGGCACTAATTAGCTGGCTGGCTAAGGCTAAGCGAGATGAAAGATCATCGTTGCACGCTTGGCACTCGGATGTTGGAAATTATGATCGAAAATAAAATATTACGAGATCGTTTAATGCGGAGCGACGGGCGTTTGCGTTGATTTGTGAGCGAATCGGCGCTGGTTGAAGAGTTGAATGCTGATTAAATAAGCGGTTCTCGAATAGTTCGTAGAGGAAAGCGAATATTTGCAACTCTCGAACGTTATGCGACTCTGTTAACTTTTAGAGGAGCGCTGACACTAACTAGAGTGAAGTACGAAGAGTAACTCGTATAGAGAGTGGAAAAATTGGCGTGGTGAGACACACATCGGGCACTCCTACATTTCTAAACTACTTCTGATGATGATTATGATGATGACTGCTGATTGATGATTGTTTTAATTTTTCGAATGCGCAGAGGTTAACTGATAGTTCCTAGATGTTGATCTTGGCGAACAACCACATGCCTAAGATACACAGTTGCAGTCTAATTGGAAGCATATTTCAAACTTTAGACACCTTCAATCGAAGAGGATGTTGTTTTGGCTTGTTCTTGTACTGTTTCTTGAATTTTTATATGAGGACCTCATGTATAAGCCTGTATAGCTCAGTATTTAGATGTAATTTCAAGAGTTATTGGTGGTTTCAAACAATTGTTTAATCGCCGAGCGATAAACTATGTCCATGCAGTCGCGTTCATTAATTTGTTGGGGTTTCCTTTTTGTAATTGAAAAATGAGAGGTCTTTTACCGAGATGACGAGCTCGGAGAGCGCAAGACTCGTCACTGCTAGCAATAGACGCTGGCAATTGTCGATGCAGCTCCACGGCTCCAGCCTGCAGCTGACCTCAGCTGATCTTCCACATCTCGACCGGGTCCCGGTGCTCCTACCATCGATGGACCGGTTTTGCGTTTTGCTGCATCTCGCCGTAGATGCGGCTTTTTATTTCGCCTTATTTATGTGCGTGCGTACAATGAGCGTGCGCGCGAGTCAGCTGATGTTATCCGTCGCGAGGCCCATAACCGTAACCTGCAACTTTCACGCAGGTCTTTGCCGGTGCGACCAACGGAGACGGCGACGGACATCGGCCTTCGTCGCTCTTCCAGCCGTGTCAGTGCTGCTGGCCTAGCAACACAAGGCTGAGGCAGCGAGCGAGCCTAGTTTGTTGCGGCGCATGCAGGCCTGGCGGTGGTGCGAAGATGAAAAATGGAAGAAAACGACGTTCATCGGACAGGTAGAGGGAAGATAGCCCCACGAAAAAGGTTACACGAGCGTTGAGGAGAAACAAACGCACACAAAAGCCGATAAACTAGAAAGGCGAGGTTGGGTTCGTGGCGTGTGTGTGTGTCTGTGTTTTTTTTATCGTTTGCTCCATCGACTTCATTGCTTCGGCTGTACTTCATTGCTTCTGGTGTTACTTGCTGCGCGAGCCGCGATGGTTGAAAAACTAGCAGGTAGATCAGCGAGTTTACACTGATGTCTGGCGGATGGTGGTTGTAGGTACGGACCAGGATAACACCACAGCGTTGAACGTTCACTCATCAGCAGGAAAATAAATTCTGTTTAATTATCTCTCTTTTTCCACATACAATTTGTCAATCTCGGATTTGCTCTGCGCTTCCTAATTTATGCTCCTACAACAAACGTGCGCGTTTATTTTTACTTGGTGTGGTTTTCGGGCTGGATTTATGAGCCTCCGCCTGCCCCCATGCATCGTCGATGCGTTCTAAACTTAGCGCGAATTCATTTTTCCATCAGTGGACGCAATGGGACGATTTCACATCATCGTGGAACCCCGAATCTATGATGCGCATCTTTCATAAGTTGAATAAAACATTGTTTCTATAATCAGCTTCAACATATAGCCAATTGTAGAAGGTTCAATAAGACTTCATTTTTGCTTATGAGTCCAAAAGGAATTGCACAGAAAATTTTAAATTCGCAGAGTCAAGAGAGGTAAAGATCGGGAAAGTTAGTTCTACAATGGAACTTTTAGCACTGGACAACATATAGGATTAATCAATGTTTATTTGGTATATACGATTGATTTCTTTATGTGAATTATAGAAAGCTGTGGAGTAAAAAGTATCCCACAGAAACACATATTGATAGTTCTGTAGACGCATCCTTAGAGTCCCATTCTTCGAAAAACAAATGATTTTTCTCATTGTTCTGATTTCAACTTATTTCTCATTTATAATATTCCAAATTAAGTTTCATCTTAATTTTATAATCCATCCAACCACGCTATTTCGATTACCTGCTATTACCTACATCCGGTACCCAAATTCGTAACACTTGAATTCACTAATCCGTTTTCCCCATCGTAAACTGTTTCTTTGGATTCACTAATCTCTTCTTTCCCGTCGTCACATACCTGAAAATCTCTCGTACGCACCCTTCAGGTAACGTACCACTTCTTAACCACCAATGAGAAGCTCGGACCCTCTCGGACCGCATTCCTGCTTTTCCTGTATATACCCAAATCTTACACTTCCTCATCAGTCTGGCTTGGTGAGTCTTCTTTAATCAATCTATTTTTCTACTGTGCTAACTCGTGTTCTTGTACTGTATCAAGTGTTTAACTTTATTTGTGCAAAATAAGCTCTTGTATTATTGTTAATATACTTGTGTCTTATTTCTGAACCCCGAACAGTGATGTTCCATACACGTGGATTTCCCTTTTTCACCTTAGGGTTCTATCTTCAGGTTCCAGAAATCATGATCACATTTTAGTTACTCATAAATTTCCACGATGCATTTTTTAAGGACCGTTCAGATCGAAGTAACATTTCACAGATTGATCTTAAAATTGGATATATCATTTTACAATACTCTGACGCCCAGCCATATCATTCCATAGATTATATATCATTCTTCTTCTGTAATTAATTGTAGTGAAGTTCCTAATTTATTTCCTTATAATGAAAGAATTGAATAGAATCATATCCTTCTCAACCTTTCCTCTGTAGCTAGATTTATATGGATAATTTTTTTCTGAAGGGATGGATTTATATAATAATGGTAATGTTGTGAAGATCATATCATGGATATAGTGATTTTCCTTGGGTCATTAGTTGCTAAAGTTAGTGTCATTGTAAATTTATAATGAAGTTAATTAGATTTATATTATTTAATCATTGCTTGAGTCAATGTCCATTCTAAAGGTTGTTTCAATTTGAACGGGAACAGTTCAGGTTGACACATCTTGAATAGTTCAGACGTAATACAGTTCTCGTAATATCCATTTTAATATTCAAGCACGTCTTAGTTAAAGCTGAGTGATTCAGTGACATTTTAGGTATTGGACATCATATAAGATTAATCTAAGTGCATTTGGTATATAGTAATGTAAACTATGGCCCGTACGACCCACAGGGTACATTCGACCTCCTTCTTCAAACGGAGATTCCCTCATGGATCATTGTTGACGCAGGAGCTACTACTTTCAACAAATATGAAAACAACTTGGTCCTCATCACGCAAAGGAATGTTCACAATCAGACTCAACCAAGTTATGGATAACCTTCAATTCTAACATATTTCATAGAATAAAATAACGAGGACAAATAGATATAACTTCAGCTCTTCATTCTCATATGCAATAGTGAATTAGTCAAAAACTTGGGTGGGTCAGTAACTGACCCATTGGGATACTTGGCTTCATTGGACTAAACCAATATACTTATAATGTATTTGGAAGATAACCCAACGAAATATATTGAAAAAATTATTTCCAAGGAGTTCTGTTTTGAAATAGTAGCAATATTGCCCTTTCATGAACATCTCTGTATTATCCTTCCATGTGAAATTACATTAGATCGTAATCTACACAACAGCAACGTCAATCGCACATCAGTTGTCGCCAGCAACCGTGTTCCTCCTCTATTGAAGCACATGTACAAACACTTTCATTACATGCTCGCCGGAGCTGCACCATGCCCCGCCACGGATTCGCTGTTTGTTGAACCAACTTATTACATCACCGAAAACCGAACTGTTTGTGGTGCGATAACGGCTGCAAGTGTTCGGATAATAGAAGGCGGGCGCGGGCGCGCCTCAGCACGCACATGTACGACTATGTCCGCTCTTTGTGCGAGGCTCTTCTTCAAACATGTGGAGAGATGCGGTGGAAAAAACACGCGTGGGCCCCAGACGAGATGGACGGATCCTAGCTGCACAACATGCATGGGGATCGGTGTATGCATGTGCATTCTGTGTATCATGTGTGCATGTGCATGCATGTAGTGCATTTGCGGGGTTCGGCCGGAGCCGGCGATCATATGAGCGAGCGGTGCCGTCGTGTCTGTGCTGTGCCGGTCTCACTACTACAAACATATAGGCTGGCTGATACTCATGCGGTACACGCAACCTCACCCACACAAACACTCACGTACACAAATGCGTCGAGCGAAACCGCACCGTGAACAATGTGCCTCGGCATCCAGGAATTGAATTTGTAGCCGACCGCATCCCGCGCCGGCCGACTGCCGCGGACTTGGAAAACAATCGTTTGCATTGGTTCAGCTATTCAAATATGTAATTAAGCGTAATTAACGTTGTCTCTCTGCGGTGTGCGGTGCGCGGTGCGCAACAAAGCAAAAAATATCCAAGGCAAGGCCTAGTCATGTTAGACTTTGCACAACAACTCGTATCTACAGCTATTAATCATTTAGAAAAATTAAATTGTTCATGCTCGTCTTGTGCACTACTGTAACCCTTTTTAAGTCATTAGCCCGTCAATTGCTAGTTGTATGTACAGGCTTGTATTCATATAGTAAGTGTGACCTGAAAAACATGTTGTAAGAAAACTGCATACTAAATTTTCTGAATAACAAAACTTGGTTCAGACGTTGTTATAAATTGTAATGGAAAGAAGTTTGACTGTGAAAGATTGATGTAGGGAACTTACGAAGGAATATTAGGACGGGAATAATTAAGGGATAAATAAATAAGTGATATGATCCTAGTAGTAGGTATCATTACGTTTAGACAGGAAAGGTCTTCTCTCGAAAGATTGATCTCTTTATACGAACTATAAAAAACGGTGGAGTAGAAAAGTGTCTCACAGAAACATATATTGATGGTTGATCAATAAATGTGGATCCCCCCTTGAACCTTAGGGTTCAATCTGAAGGTTCATCGAATCATAATCAGGTTAGTTACTCACATTCTTTAAGGACGGATTTTGGGCTGTTCATCGCTGTTCAAATCATCGTCGGGCACATCTCCGCGGTCATACCATCGTTGGTTTTCATCATCTTTATGTCAACCTTTCCAATGGAAAGCATGGAAAGTTTCCATGTACTATATATGGTAAATATAATTATTTCAAAAATTCCAAATGAATCTGTTAGCCAATGCAATATACAATAATACTGGAACTATTAAACGTTCGTGTTTTATCATGCTAACGATGAAATGTGTCCACGATGATTAGCCCGCGATGGTCAGCCCTAGGAGAAGTGCCCGACGTTGATTGAACCTCGTTGACTGGTCCGGCTACGTTTAATGACTGTTCTGCAATACCATTTCACATTAAACTTAAAATCTGATATGAGATTTTACAAAACTCTGACCCCGAGCCAGGTGGATCAGTGGTATCACCGCAAGGTCCCGGGATCGCATCCCGGCAGGCATAGATTATATTAAATCAATCTTCTGTAATTAATCGTAGTGAAGTTCCTAATCTATCTCATTGCATTGAGAAAAGAATTGAATAGAATCATATTCTCTGCAGGGGCAGGGTAAATCCCCTGCAACTCTTCATTCTTGGAGCAGATAATGGAAGTTACTAAAGACTGGGCAGAACCAGGCGGTCTATATGTACTGGGGAGGGCGTTTGGAATATGAGGGTAGGATGGTGGAATTACAAGGTTCCGTGTGAGAAGGGGGAAGAGGACATAAAAGGAGGTGCAGGGATGAGACTGTTTATACAGATGGTAGAGAATGGATGGCATGGGCTACAGGAGAAGGTTCGGACATATTGAATGGATGTTCAAAGGGAGACTGGAGTGGGAAATATACTTTTTGTGGGAAAAGAGGGGAACCGGTAATCGAACTTGTGGGAATGAAAGAAGTATGAAGGGAAAGGGGTATTGAAAGTGCAAAGTATAGAAGGAAAAAATCCTCTGATAGCACGTACTGATAGGTCCATTAATATAAGGCACCCACTTTATGTGAATTTATGTGGATTATTTCTTTCTGAAGGGATACATTTATATAATATTGGTAATACTACGAATATCATATCATTGATATAGTGGTTTCCACTGGGCGATTAGTTAGTAAAACTAATATCATAGTTGCTGAACTTAATTGGATTTATATTGTTTAATCATTGTCCGAGTCAAAGTCCATTCTAAAGGTTGGTCGAAGCTGATTAAGAACGTTTCAGGTTGACACATCCAGAATATTTCAGATTTTACAATTCAATTTGATTCCAAAAAATATATTCGTATAATCATAAAAATAGACTGATCAATGATCAGACGTAATGCAGTTCTCGTAATACCAATTTAAATATCCAGCCACGTCTATGTTGAACCTTATAGATTGTATTAATTTACAGTATCGAAAAACAACTCCATTGACAACCGAAGCACGCGTAATCGAGTCAATACTGGGGTAAAGCGTAAACAAGTCAAGATTTGGTACGTGGTGTTGACGCTGCTCGGCTGACGTGCGCCGGCAAATCAGGCGTTCAGGCTGGATTTCCCTTGGCTCCTTGCGCTGATAAATGTGGCGTCAATTTCGGGGCATTATCAGCTGTGAAAGGCATGCCGAAGCGCACGTAGTCCCAACGCACGTACGCGTATCATCGCCACCGTTCGCTCTGTTCTGACAGGCACCACTGAATACGTTTGTTAGGAACTGGAACAAAGAAGTGCGCCGTCGTAAACAAACACCGAGGGTGGCGGCAAGTGGTTGCGGCCATAGGAAGTGGGGGTATGGAACGAGGGCGGAAAAGAAGCAGCAAGCTCAACATCAACAGCAACCCGGGGCCCACTGGTGTCGGTGCCATCAGTCACGTACGCACGTACGGGAGGCGGCGCGCGCCTGCCTCCAGATCGCAGGTCAAGAATAACCCGATGAATTTCCCAGTTGATCATCACCTTGGATACACGCGTGCGCTCGCGCTTCCCAGCTGGGTCAGGCTAGCGCACCCGTTTTGATCCCGTTAGCCTGCCGTTTCCTGCCATTTTCATGCAGCTTATTCCAACTAGTTTTGTTCGCTGGTTAATTATTTAATTACCCGTTGGTTGCGCACAATATGCACACAATAGATAGGTGAGGGTGGGGTCGGATCGTTAAGGTATCGACGACTTATCGGCCGGTGAGTCACCACGCAACGCAAACAACTATTGTACTAATAACAGCACGTTTAATCATATTCGTTGCTTTACAATAATTTATTCGGAACGACTTTTTTTTCGACATTTTGATGATTCCGCTCAAGCTGTTGAAACGCACTGAACAACTAGCTAAAGTTTCTGCTTCTCTCCCTCTTTCTCTCTCTCTTTCTCTCTCTCTTTCTCTCTCTCGCTGGCATTGGTTTCCAAGGCCAAGCAACGCTACTTAATGAATCAGCTCATTGAAGCGGTTGCTTTATTTTTGTTTCGGTTTTGATTTAATTCGCTTTCGTTGCTTGTTTTTGTTTGCCACTTGGCTGGCGCTCTTGTTGTTACATCTAACAACTCTGAATATCAAATGTTGCTTTGTAGTTGGATTTCTTGCAAGTGTATGCTGGTTTTGCTATTTTTTGCTTAGTTTCTGCAACGTGAACGGCAAATTTTGTTTTGAAAGTTTGTATGTATACATACAATAATACTAATTTATGCAGCGTATTTTATCAAGCGCCAAACTAAATCATACAAGGTCCCTCGAAGGTAATAATTGATATGTGATAAGACGGAAGCATGCCGATATATTGATTACATTACATTGCAAACAAGTTTATTTTAATATTTAAAAATTAAAAAGAAAAAAAATATATATATAGAACTATATTCATTATTCATATTTTATTTATTTATTTATTTATTCAACAACCTTTTTTCTACCACATGGTGGTGTAAGGGAATAGTAAACTTTCACCCGGCCCAATCCGGTCCCGCTACTGAACTATTTGTGCATATGGGTGTTTTCCGGGGACCGTTGCAAGCGAATCGCGTTTCTTTCCTTCATTCGCGTTTTTACCGCGAAATCGGTTCGCGGACGGCGCCGCAGCCACTTGTTGAGTGGGGAGACCAAGTGGTCACCCATCCAACGCCTAGCTACGTCCGATGTTGCTTAACTGCAGTGATCTAAGACCGAGCTTCATAACGCGGCAAGCCGCCGCTTTAAAAGGTCCGACTAACCGGGGGATATTGAAACCCGGGATGTCACGACTGCTAGCCAACGACTCAATCCACCGGACTACCGCCCGATATTCACATTTTGTTCAATATATTTTTATTATTAACATATTTTTTTTGTTTATTTTTCCTATATTGATAGGAAAATTAGCATTGTCATAGTTAACTAACACATATTAAACTATGTTATTTTTGATAACATTTAACAAACAAAATACATTCCTTCAATGCGTCTAAATAATTATCTCGCTATCAAAATTTAAAAATTTTCCACCGACATACTGTCATGAATAATATTTTAATAAATAAAAACACGTTTTTCATATATTTATGTTTTACATGTTTTTGTTCCTGTAAAACGATGGAAATTCTAACGGCATCTAACAATAATGATAAATTTTCCACAAAATGGCTTTTTATTAATAACAGGTGTATTAATATTTACACAAAGTAATCAATGAAAATCATGATAGTTCTTATTCTCACTGTTGAAGAAATCAGATGAGGAATAGAATCACCTATGAAGAAATCAGGTGTGGAATTCACCAACTAAATAAGTTATTACCATTTCGTATTACGCCTATTCATTAATATATTTTTACTAGTCTTTCATAAGCTAATCATTAAAAATCGACTGTCAGTATTTTTCCAATTGAAACAGGAAAATTATCATTATTACAGTTAACATACATTAAATCATAATATTTTAGATAATACTTTAACAAACAAAATAAATGCATTCAATGTAAATGTTTAAAATTGTTGTGCCAGCAAGATAAAGATAAATTTCATCAAGAACAATTGGTATCGTTATGTCCCGAAGGGAAAATGACAAAAATTGATATTGGGTGGAGAAAATTGAATATCAATTTTACATATTTTGAATAGTAGTCCTGTGGTAATCATCGAAAATCATCGACAGGTTTTATTTTTACTAGCTGTATTTTTCCAATGGAAACCAAGGAAAATGGGCATTGTTTAAGTTAAATCATAGTATTTTAAATAATAGCTTAACATACAAAATAAATGCGTTCCTTTTGAACTTTTAAAAATGTTGGTGTTAACAACATGTGACCAACAATGTGTCTGCATAATTCATTTACAAAGAGTTCCCTGTCCCAAGGACTCGAACCTCGTCCACCTGCGTAATACGCATATATTTAACAAACAAAATTTAACAAACAAAATGCGTTCTTTCAATGCGCCTAAATAATTATTTCGCTATCAAAATTTAAAATTTTAGCACAGACATACTGTCATGAATAATATTCTAACAAATAAAAACACGTATTGCCGGAATGTATTTACTCCTGCAAAACGTTTGAAATTCTAACGTCGTCTGATAATATTCATAAATTTTCCAAAAAGTGGCTTTTTATTAATAACAGGCGTATTAATGTTTACACAAACGAATCAATGTAAATCATTATAACTCTTATTTTCACTGTCGAAGAAATCAGATGAAGAATCCGCCGATTAATAACGTTATTAGCATTTTTGGATCGTCGCAATGTATATTTTATGGATATAATTGAATATTCATTTGCATATTTTCAGTATTTTTCCAACGAAAACATGAAAATTATTACTTTACAGTTGACATACATTATATCATAGTATTTTAGATAATAGTTTAGCAAACAAAGGAAAATTACCAAGTTTGTTAATTCTTAACATTTCTAACTTTTTTTTATAATTCGAATAATACCCTATACCTAGAATACTGTATTGGGTATATTTCGAATTAGAAAAATGTATACATATTACCAAAGAGTGGTATCAATCGAAAGGCCAATTATGGGCGAATTAATGTTATTAACTGTTATGCCATCGTACATTGGCAGAATTAAGTAATATTAGAATAAAATATGGAATAGATATGGGCAGGTAGAGAAACGCCTAAACACAACGCAAGTGTGATGTTGGTAAACTGTTCGGAATTACTGCAGTAATTCCCATTTAAATATTTATAAATTCTATGAATAATATTATTTCGTAAGTTAGCATTAATAACTATACAAAATTAAATTCGTCTTGAAGTTTAGGTGGTTGGAAATTTAAAGACGAATCTAATGAAGAAATCATGTAAGAAATCCACCGATTTGAAAAGTTATTAGTATTTTTGTATTGTCGGAATGTATTCTACATAGAGATAACTGAATATTCTTGGGTAATGTAATGTATCATTATCAATAGTTTCTATTGTTACTGACAGTATTTTTTCAATGGAAACAAAGGAAAATTTTCATTGTAAAAGTTAACACAAATTAAACCATGCTATTTTTGATAATAGTTTAAAAAACAAAATAAATGCATTCCTTTTGAACGTTTAAACAATTTTGTGTCAACAACATAAAGATAAATTCCGTCAATTATAACTGACATGGTTAAATTCCGAATGGAAAATTACAAAGTTTGATTATTCTGAACATTGCTATTTTTTTAAATTCGAATATACTTTTCAAGTAGTATACATGTTACACATAAGTAAGATCAATCAAAAGATAAATTAAGGGCGGGAGTAATGTTACCAACTGTTGTACTGTGAAACATTCGTAGAATTAATTAATATTATATCTAAATATCGAATAGATGAGGGTTCAGGTAGCTTGAGAGAGACCTATGTATAGTAATTTCCATTTAAATATATAAAAATTCAGTAATTACTAGTACTTCATAAGCTAGCTTCAATAAATATACAACTATCGATTCGTCTTTAAATTAACTACCACCTTTGCAGAAATCAGATCAGGAATCCACCGACTAAATAACTTATTAATATTTCTGTATCGGTGAAATATTTTTTAAATGGAGATAATTCAATATTCATTTTACATATTTTGAAGAGTGTGTGCTAATCAATGAAAATCATCGAAGGGTTTTATTTTTGTATATAGTAGATAAAAACTTTATTGGCATACTTTTAACCCACTGTTTCGCGAATCTCACATTTCAATTAATTACATATGAATATAAATAAATACAATAAAAACCAATAAAGAAAACATAAAAGTCGCGGCCATTGGCTTCATCTTTTTACTGGCCAGCCTTCCTCCTTCTTTCCTTCTTCTTCAGGATGACCGAGATCCTAGCCACCGCATCCCCTGTCTCCCCTAACCACGCCTTACCACATTCACACCTTCTCTCAGACCTACTGTCCATCTCTCATTCATTCCTACGCAATCCCACGCCAGATGCTCCCACGCGTCATACCCTAATCCCCTCAGCCAACACTTTCTATAACTTTCTCCCATCCAGACCTTTTTCCTCCACATCCACATCCACATCCGCATCTAGCTCTAGCGCTTTTCCCCCTCCGATTTTTCTTGGCAGTCCATATAAACCCGTCTCCTCCCTATTACCTGCACCGCTTGATACCCGAGATTATATGAACTGCTTCGAATTTGCTCTTGCCTCATCTGCTCCTCTACCTCCTGGCCTCTTTCTCGAACCCTTTCTGCCACGTGCTTGCCACCAACCCATAACCGTCGCAGTGCATTCTCCGAGAGCCACCTTCGCTTGCGCTTCATATCCATACCTTTTTCACCAATATATCTTCTCCCATTCGCACCAGACACTCCTCATTCTTAGCCATCCGATATATCGTCTCTCTCCTCACACTCATTCTTCTCGCCTCCTGAAGGACCACTTAATTTGGCGTAGATCTCTCCAGTCTCATTAGGTTCATCAGGAACCAGGCCTGCTCCCTCTCTAGCACATCCCATTCGTACATACCCCACACTTCTACTCCATACATTAACATGAGCCTCACACATACACCCCAAATGTGCATTTCTACATACCAATTACCACCCCAGAATTTTTCCCATCTCGCTTTCCCTTGAACCCAACTAATATGCTCACCTCATGACCCGGTATACTTAAATATAAATCCCAAATATTTGAAATCACCTCTTCTTTCTATATCAATTCTTCCAGCCTGCATCTCCCTCCCCGGTTTCCGAAATACCATCCATTTTGTATTCTCGACATTCACCCTTAGCCCTCTTTCGTCCATGAACCTTTCCATTTGCCCCAACAGTATTTTCCAATGGAAAGCAAGGAAAATTGTCATTATTTAAGTTAACATACATTAAATCAAACTATTTTAGATAATAGTGTAACAAACAAAATAGTTGCATTCCTTCTGAACATTTAAAAATGTTCGTGTCAATAACATCAAGATAAAGTCTATCAACTATAATTGGCCAATGAATGCCATTTCTTGAAAATTCAAAAGGGAACCTTACAAAGTTAGATAATTCTTAATATTCTTTCTTTTTATAATCTGTTAGTAACTGGAAAATTACCCTATACAATTTTGGTGCTAACTTGTGTTCCATCAAACAATAGTATAATTTTGGTACAAGTTTCAATGCATTATCTCTTTATTTAACCGACTCGAACGTGAATTTTTTTCTTCAGCATATTCCTCTCTGGATTAGCAATAATTTTTATTGGAACATCTTGAGGCACTCTCGTCTAGTTTCGGAGAAAATGGAGTGTATATGTCCTCTTATGGACGGATTTATTGAAAATTTCATACTTTAATCGTCATTTTAGGGCACTTACGCCGAGTCAAAATGTGTACTAATTTAGGTCATATAAACAAAATATGTAAAGGAGAAGGGGTACGCACCCCCTAAACAATAAACACGCTGCACCGGTATCGCGGGTTCTGCATTTCGTCAGTGCAACGGGCTAGCTACCCTCTATGAGTGTCCTACTTCGACTTTGCGCTTTTTTCTCTCGACATTTAGGTAGAAAAGAACCATTGCATTCCAGTTTTCTTGGGAATGCCCAAGTAGGTCAGGTGTGCTGCTCACACAACGTGAAAATGCATTGCAAGAGGGATTAGATATATGGAACAAAACCCTGAAAGAGTACAAAATGAAAGTAAATATAAGCAAGACAAAAGTGGTGGTCATAGGTGAGAAACAAAATATTAATATAAAGATAGAAAATGAAATAATAGAACAAATAATCAGTTTCAAATATTTAGGAATTAATATAACAGCAGAAGGAAAACAGGAAGTAGAAATAAGTGCCAGAATTGAGAGCGCCATAAAAACATATTACGAATTGAACAATGGTATACTTAATAAAAAAGAGGTATCAATCATAACAAAAACAAGAATATACAAAGCGAAAGTTGGGTACTGAACAACATAGGAAAGAGTAGACTACAAGCTGCTGAAATGAGGTTTCTGAGAAAAATTGTAGGAAAAACCAGATTGGACAAAATTAGGAATGAGGATATTCGAGCAGAACTAAAAATTGATTCCTTGGAAAAACAAATAGGAAAGAAACAACTAAATTGGTGAGGACATCTAGTAAGAATGCCAGAAGATAGACAAGTAAAACAAATTTGGCAAACGAATGCTGCAATAAACAGAAAAAGATGTAGACCCAGAAAAGAGTGAGACAATATAATACAGCAAAGCATGATAAAACAAGGAATAACGATAACTGAAGCGAAACAATTAGCCCCAAATAGAAAACGATGGAATAGTTTTGTAAATGCACAGTAATAGAGCAAAATAAATTTGCCAAACAATTAGCAAGAAAGAAATAATATGTAAGAAATGTAATACAATAACAGATGGCGCCATTGCATAGTTTCGATACCGGTAATTATCGATATTTATCTTCGATACTTCGGTATTGAAAGTATTGAAATATAGATACTTAAAACTATGCAAAACATTCAAAAAAGAAATTACAATAAATTATGGTTCGTACCTCTGGGGCAACACTTACAATTAGAGATTCTAAATTTCTGCATTTCCATTTGAATAATTACATAATTAAAAAGTAATAGTACATAAGCTAACTCCAATAAGTATACAAATAAAGATTCGTCTTGAACTCACAATTAGCAAGCAGCAAAAATCGGATGTGGAATCCACCAACTAAACAAGTTATTAGCATGTTTGTTATTTCAATATATGTACTGCATGTACAATATTTTTCATCCAGGTGTAAGACGGACAAATGACACACTCTCCTTGTAAGATGTACACATTTTTATGATAAAGGTATCTAACGAATTGATAGAGTGATTCGTAAAAGTATAGTTGTCTAGATAGGTTATTTGCGTCAGGATCATTCATTTCCCTGTCAAAGTTTGAAATTGATTGCGGGTCGTGGTACACGTAATAATGAGGAAAAACTCGTTAATCGTTCCGTTTGCAATTAAGCACATCAACCTGTCGTTGCGGTCGCTTACGTAACGCGGCACGCTTCGCGGTGTCGCTGTCACATCGGCGGTGATTCTAACTGCCACTGACGATTTTCGTGCGCCATCCCGCCGTTCGCTTAATTTAATTTAATATAAATTACATTCGCGAGCGCGGTAACGGCAAGCTGCGTCTTGTGCCGTTGCCCGACAGCCGCCGCCGCCGCCGCACCTCTGCAACCGCAGCCTACCAAACGTGTATCACTCGCGCGCACCGTTTCTATTTCTATTCCTAGTCGATAATTAATTTTTATTGCCGCATTGCTCTTTCGCTTTAACCGTTTTATGCGTTTTATGTGCAGCCACTATTTACTCGCTGTGATTCCTGCTGATATCTTCTAGCCTTTATGTGACTGCTCATAATTTCCAAAACTAAAATGGTTGCTAGCTTTATAAAGGCAAAAAAAAGAAAAACCATCCCGAATGAGATACATACATATTTGATCGTCATCTCAAGGTCTTTAGTGGGTTACTTTAAATTAGCACATGAGTCAGGCGGTGACCCGCGGGTCACATGTGCTATTTAACGTTCGTCGCTAGTGCGGTTCCGCTTTGTGTATCTTTGTGTATCTATAAATTCGTAAGCGGGTCACTTAACGACCCGCGGGTCATGTGAATATATCCTGAATGGAACATATTTTTGGCCGTCGTCTCTACCAGGCTGACTTTAGTGTGTCACTGTAAAGCAACAAACGGGTCAGTCGGTGACCCGCGGGTTACATGTAATATTTAACCGTCGTTGTTAGTGTTGTTTCGCCATGCGCGTTTTAAACGGGTCACTTTAAATACGCAAACGGGTCCCTCATTGACCCGCGGGTCATATGAACATACATGACCGTCGTCCCAAGAAAATCTCTTGAATTTAGTAAATGGGTCACTGACGCGCGGGCCATAAGTTGCGGAATAATAAACCTTGCAATTGTTATAGAGATGTGCACTACCAATTTTGCACAATGAAGAAGCTCGACGAAAATGGCGAAAACCTGTGGAATATATTGTGCCATTATTTTCACTCTAGTGTTACTCGAATAACTGGAAAATCGAACTCGTGATTTTCCAGTTATTCAAAATGGATTTTTTACGGCGAAGTGCCGCAAGAGAGTGCCGCACTTCAGGTGTCATTTCTCTCTTTAAAAGGTCATCGCAGATGAACCAAGGCAAATTATCGGTGCGGACAGGCAGTGAATATGTTTGTGCCGCAATTACCATGGATTAAAAGCGCCAAGATGTGTGTGGCGTTGAGTGCGTGCGCCATTGCCTTTGCACGGCCACTCTGCCTACATGCTGCTAGACGAACGCTTCCTTTCTCTAATCACTAATCAGTCGAATCAATGACGCGTACTGACGTTTATAGTATCATATTTACTCGCGGCGATGTCTAATCGATACACGCATTGATTTAAGACGTCACATTTATCATCACCTTATCGTTACTCAGACCGATGATCTAGAATCGACCGATTTCCAACCTAAAATCGTTGTTTTAATTTGTAATTTTTTCATTGACGCATTGATATGGACGTGCCTAGAATTAGGTCACAAAATACAAACAATGAATCAGGCATGAATTGTTTGTATTTCATGATATTAGACAACAAATAAATTATAGCCCAATATGGAGTAAGATGTATGTACTATACATTTATGAATATATTTAACATAATTCAAACCCAACAAAAATACGAATATATTTATGGAATATATCGAGTAAGTTTATATCAACTTCCTGACAAGCGTATCAAACAGTTCGCCTTCCGCGTCTGCCAGTTTGATGCAAAGAATCAAGAGTTGCATTTTTCGTCTTCGTACACTTGGCCGCCTATTTCCGGACGCTACCGCGCATGCGCAGTGCGCACGCTGTCGATGCAGCAGCGTATTGGCGCTCTGGACATGTTTGTGCCTTGTACGCGGCCCATTAACTAACTTTAAAAACGTTTCACCTTGAACGAAGGCGATGCGGCGTGTCGCAGGCGCGAAACAGGCAATACGCCTCGCATCGGATTGTGTGCCGGCCGAATTTGCGCTGTCATCCGTGGATGCGCGCTGTTTGCAACCGGAGCATCGGCGAAGAACGTCCGTGAGCGATTTATGTGTGCTACGCTTGCGCCCGCCAGCCAACTGAAACTGAAATTTCCTCGGCGCTGTCTTAAGTTATGATTCAAGAAACGCGAGGTGTATTTTTCCTTCGTCATCTTCTTTCCATGGGCTTCTCTCTCGGCGTGCGTTTCGTGTTCGACGAGGCCGCATTGCAATCCGTCGTACAATGTTGCGCATCTTGATTAAATTTGCAAAAACTATAATTAACTCGGCTGTAACTTTGTTGCCCTGTATCTGAGGCGACTGGAAGCATGTGCTTATCGCATCATATACACGCCCGAAATAATTTATGCCCTTTCAGAAAATCTGAATGGGCTCTTTCAAATCAGTTACCTGGATTTGAGTTACGACCTAACAAAAGTTGAACCCATAAGAATCACTGATAGTTATTAAATTCATTTGCTATAGATAGATATATAGATTGCTATAGATGTTACTATCGACTCCTTTGTAGACTCCCTTACAGATTCCAATACTTCTTATACAGAAGAGTTCAAGAGGCTAGAATTGAAAGATAATCGGTATATGAAAAAAAATCTCTTTTGGGATAACCGTGGTTCACAAAACGACGCCATATGTTTAATCCTTCAAGGTCATGCGTAAACCTTCCTCGTTCAGTTAATAGTTACACCAGTGATGGCCAACTTATATCTCGCGTGTCACTTATTGACCCATGGAAGTTTTTTTATACCGAAACCAAACACCTTGGAAACCATTTGTTTATTTATAGACTTTATAAGATTTCGTCAAATATTGTATTTAATATTGCATAAAAAATAGACTTGATTATAAATTGTATAGTATAAGTGGGTTACCTCTAACAATAAGTCGAAATACTATTAAAAATCGTGTAATTGACTTTGTAACAGAATATTTCTTCAGAAATATATACAATGACTTAAATCATGCAAACATGTATTCAATTGCTTTGGATGAAAGAATGATGTAAGTACTTATGCACAATTAGCAATTTTTGCTCCATAACAGTCTGGCAATATAATGAAGGAAGAGTTAATTAAACTAATTACATTGAAGGGTACATATACAGGTTTTATTAGATATTGATGTTGAGAAAAATTGTTTCTGTAACAACTGGTAGGAAAAAATATTAGATTTATTAAGTATCTTGAAAAAAGTATTTCATATTTTCTGATTGAATTTCATTTCATAAGACACCATCAGGTTTTATGTGCAAAACATAATTGAAAACTTTTTAAATGCGGGAGCTCTTAAGAAACGGCAAGTTGCACAATTCCTAGAAATTCATTCAACATGTGATAGCTTAGTACTGGTAAAGTTTTAGCTTTGTGTGATTATAACAAGAATTTATTTAGTTTTTTTATTTGCTGATTTTTTGCACATCTTACATTTTTTTGGTTAATTCTGTTCACAAGGAAAAGGATTTTGTTCCAAGTCAATTAGTCGATTTTTTATTGTACTTCGACTTATTGTTAGTAGACATGTCAAAGAAATATCGATATTGATAAATATCGATATATCGGCCTGAAAATTTCGATATTTATCGTTTATTTCATTTTCCATAATATCGATATCGAAATTTTTGATATCGTTTTGACATGTCATTGACGTAAGCGCCAACTGAGAAGTATTCTAAGAAGTTCAAAATTATAATGTTATTGGTACTGAAACCCCTATACATATGGCGAAATCTGTGGAATTTCTATTTGATCGATATTGAAAATATCGATATTTTATCGATATATCGAAAAACTTGAAATAACGATTTCGAATAATATCGATATTTCATCATCGTCTGACATGTCTAATTGTTAGACGTATCCCATTTCTACTTCACTCTGTAGTCAAATCTGGTTCGTTGAATTCAACAAACAATATTTGCTGAAGTAATAAAATGGTTTCCAAGGAGTCGTCAGGGGATCAGTAATAGACACGCGAGTCATAGGTTTGCCACTGGTGTGAGGATTAACTGGACGAGGAAGGTTTACGCGTGACCTTGAAGGATTAAAAATCTGGCATCATTTTGTGAACTACGGTTATTTCAAACCAGCTTTTTCCTTTCTTATTCAGGCCATCATTCTGTATAAGAAGTATTGGAATCTGTAATGGATAGTACAAAGGATAGTCAAGAGTACCACATCAGTGATTCTTATTGGTTAAACTTGTTTGGTCGTTACTCAAATCGAGGTACCTGATTGAAAAGGCCCAGTAAGATTTTCTTAATATGCATACATTATTTCGGGCGCGTATACGACATGATAAGCACATGTATTTCTCTGTTAAATAAATGAATAATAAAATAATAATATTAAAATGAATAAAATATTTTGTATAATATATTATTAACGTAAGAAAATGGGATATTCTTACACGGGGAGTGGGCATCGCTGACCCCAAAAAGGTTCGCCATTACTGTTCTATACCAAAAGGTAATGATAATCCTTTGAGGCCGAATCCCTCCTCTACAATATAATTACTCACAGTGAGTCTTTCATGGCCCTTATGCTCCATGTGCTCTTTGGCTAAACTGGTTAGTATTTAGCCTTGAAAGCTCTAAAGCACTTTTGAAAGTAGGGTAACTTTATGTAACGTTCCCCTAAAAACCCTACCTTTGCCAGGTACTGGGGGTATCGATCCTACATATATTATGATTCGGGTTTCGATGTTGATTGTCCCAGGAGGAACGTGGGTCACTAATGCAGCAAGGGGGATCCCCCCATTTGAGAACGTCAAATTCGCCCCAAGGACTACCAAACAATCGCAGGACACTCCGTAGGTTATCTAACAATCATGGGTCAGTCAAAAGCTTGCACTGGTCAGTATATTATAAGCATGTTACAACTGGATAAGTGAATTTTCTGATAATTGCACGCTATCCTTGATGTAGATCAAGAAAAAGAAAACTCACATGTTAGTCTAGAACGTAGGAAGTAAACCCCTTACTCAGGCAATTATTGCTGCAGTATTATGTTACTGGATCATTCCTCAAGGTTAGCGCGATTTTCGTTGACGCACGCGCATTTATCAGCTACTTCGTCGTGCTATTTGCGAGTTGTTCAAACTTCCTCCACAGTGGTTAGGGGGGCCCCGGCGTGTAATTTTTGTTTTCAACTACGATACCGGACATGCACCGCTCCTTGTCTTCGCCTATAAATAGTTCTATTTTCGTATTATGTACACATTGTAATGATTTGCACGGTTACTGACTACTTATTGGATGGCACTGTGTTTGTGTATATAATGCACATGGCAATCAAACCAATGTATACAGTGCACGCACACAAAGACGAGCAAATTAGTTTTATTGCCCACTGGAGTTAATTTCGTTCATGTGCTCAATGTCAAGGACATTGAAGCGAATACGCCTCGAGCGTCATCAATAAATAAATCCACAATTGTACAATTACAGGATTTTTGTTTTTCCATGCTGCCATTATTAGCATTTATGTTCACTTAGTTTAAGTTCCTAGAGGGGCGGACTTGAAACGTTTCTACAATAAACTCAAATTGTTTATTATTATGTTATTTTAATGAGTTGTGGTGTTTTATAAATATAGTATGTTGTACAAAATATAGGTTAGTTGTTGATACGATATTAGTTGTTGAATGTTCGTTTTATAGTCTTGGCACCTTTTTATGACTTGTTGACATAATATATAATACGCTATATATTAGAGTAGAGACGCTTTACATTTATTAGACATACAATTATTTATAATCGGAACACATCTGAGAACGTACCACTAGCCTCACAATGGGAGGTCATGTCCTCTCCGATTTTAATGAAATTTGGTAGACGTGTAGAATAGGCCTAAAAACAAAGTCTGTTAAAGCGAGACGACGCACAGTGGCCAAACGGTGGCCAAAATTATTTGCCGGTACGCTCGCTACGCGCGCGCGCGTTCTTTTCGCAATTTTCAAGGAGTTTTTTTGTGCATGATTTTTCATACTAAATATGAAGCTATAAAGATGAAACACACATCGAAATGCTTCCCAGTTCTTCTACTTTCTCCTGGTATCAAATTCCAATCCCATTACGATAAAACTCTTTTATACTGCTTTTAAAATGAGCTGTTTTATGAAAATTTGAATCTGCACTTGAATAGGAGTTTTTCACGCTTATCCTTCAATCGAACAATATGTCACTTATATCAATTTATTCCCCATTTTATGTACTTTAACATGGTATAAAATCAAAACATGCGTGTGCAGTCGCTCGCTACGGTCGCTCGCTACGGATGCGAATTTATTGTGGCCATAAACGGTCGTTTTTGGAAACAGTACGGACACATTACCCATGCATTATCCTTTAAAAGGCGTTTGAAAAGTTGCATTCAAGTGTATATTCGGTCCGGCCAAGTGGCGCAGTGATATGATCGATGACTACTGCCCACGAGGTCCCGATTCTCGGTGGGGATGCATAGTAAAGTGAATTCTTCTTATCAATAGTAATAGCCTCTAATATAAGTAATTACATTGAACAAGAATTGAATGGAGCTAATGATCATAGCAGTCGATGCCCGGTAAATCAAAAAAAAAGTGTATATTCCTTATCAGTGCCCATTTAGCAAACATGCGCGGTTGGTAAAGTCTCTGCCTGCAAAGCGGAGGAGGGCCTGCGGTTTGACACTGGTCGTCCGAGCTTTTTATTTATTCCATAGTTAAATATTTTTGAATGAAAGTAGCTTTCAATTTACAAATATCATTTATTCAATAGCCAATCTTCAGGAGACTCTCCTGAAGTCTCCTGAAGATGCCTAATGCCTAACACGTCTAGCAAACTTCATTAAAATCGAAGAGGACACGACCTGGTCCTCCCCTTGTCAAATTCAATGCTATTCGACGAGATTCATCCAGTGTTCTAAAATAATGTTTCCTTCGTCTTCTTGAGTTTCCAGGATCTTTTTCCTTTTTTTGGAGTAAAACTTCAAGTGCCAGTCGATTAGCGACGGGCATTTTCTTTTATTTTGGGCGTTGCCGGGGCATAACTAACTATGAAGATATACCTGATAATGGTGCCAGTAAATGTATAAAATGATACCTGGTATATCTAAAATAATAAACTGTGTACTACGCCAAGAAGAAAATTTAGCCCGATCTTTACATTTGAAAATAAATTCATAAAATTGATTTTTATCGCTTGTAGAGGTAACTTCGAAAAAAATGTGTCGAACAAATCTTATATATTTTTTGATGAATAAACACACTTTTTTCACACTTCTACAAATATAATTTATTTTTGTACAATGTACATTTCGGCTTTCGCCATCATCAGGTACTGAAGCAAAAAAAAAGCAGCTTAAAATCTAAAAGGTCTGGCAGTACATTATTTATAAATTTACATAGCTTGTAAGTGGGTGATTTGGTAAAGCTAACCACCGGCCGCAATGGTACATCAGTTTTGTGAATCTTAGGTAACCTGTATAAAATCGGCGGTGGGGTTCATGTTTATGCGTTTATATTTTTCATGAGGTAAAAATAATTGCGATTTTTTGATAATTTTTTTTATTGATAGCTTGATATTTGTTAGTAGGATCCGATGGTAGTGCGATGGCATGGATGTCGTCGAGAAGCGAGGACATTTTGTTGACGTAGTCCAACTTGTTCAGAATAACTATTGACTTACCTGGCCTCAGATGTGATAATTAAAATTTAAAAATCCTACATTTGGCAAACAAGAGCTATAAACTCAATATTCTTGAGGTAATTTACATCCAACAGGCCATAAATACAGATCCCAACTCGCCACTCGCCAAAATCATTATACATCTTAGTATTTAAGCTGCTTTTTGTTGTTTTTCTTCCTTCAGTACCTGATGATGGCGAAACCCGAAATGTACATTGTACAAAAATAAATTATATTTGTAGAACTGTGAAAAAAGTGTGTTTATTCATCAAAAAATTTATTCAGCATGTTCTATCAACAAGTCACAGAAGACTCTTTCAAATAAATCTTATATACTTTTAGTCGTACAATTTGAATTTATATGATTAAAAAATAGGGGTACCCATTTAAAATTTCCAAGTTACCCTCAACTCACCAACTGGGAGTGGACTTTGGGGCCTGAGTAAATACTACGATTATTTTTCTCCCATGGAATGGTTTTTTTGCTTACCTACAGTTTTCTTCATAGAGGGTTTCTTTCGGAAGATATTTAAAATTTTGATGTTAACAAACTCATTTACATTAGCAATAGGTATAACGGCTCGGAAAAGTAAAAATGAAATGAAAAAAGGACGAGTCAAAAGCATCACACGACTGAAAATTAAATATTTTCTATTTAATCCTTATTTTCATTGTGGGACTGGTTTGTCCCACAATAAAAGAGATGACGTGGAGATTCAGGCGGAGGCAGATCGTGGTTGAATGACGAACTCGCAGGTGAAGACGTTCTCGCTGATGAAGTCGGACTCGCAGATGAAGACGACCGATGCCGGTCTGACTGATGAACTCGGTGACAGACTCTCGGTGATGGACTCAATGATGACGGCGGATTCATTGATGGCGGCTGCTGATGTCGAACCAGGGGATGGAGAGGGCTTGGCTGCTGAAGATGGACTCGCAGATGAAGACGGCTGCCGATGTCGGAGTCTCGGATTGACTATCTGCCGATTGTGGGTAATTGGTCCACTATATATCATCAAAGATATAGTATCAAATGTGGAGATCATGACGGGACCATTCCTTTGCTCGTCACAGCGAAAACACGAAAGTAGTGACCGCCACATCATCATTAGTTTGTATCAGTACTTAATATTATCAATTTTAAGACAGAGACAATAGGCTTATAGTGTGAGCAATAAGATACATATGTTTTGAAATGAAGATTAACCATTAACTCCTACGGATCAAACATTGTTGTTTAATTTTTCCGATACAATTAAAAGGAATGTATTTCACTATTGTCTTCTGGTACTATGAATAGTTGCTGATAACTCGTGATCGAGGATCCTATTGATATTGTGGAGAATGAAGGACTCATCCTCCTGATATTCATATACCCCTCAATGAATGGTTAACCGCGAGATTTATGACATGTCATAGCACATACTGATACTATAGGAAAATGATTTCGCATTACGTTTATTGTTCATGACAATGATTATTATTCATGACAATGAATAATACACTGGGGTGGGTTTTGATTACCTACAATTTTTTCGTAGAGGGCATGTTTCTCGAGATATTTAAAGTTTTCAAGTTAAAAAACTCACCTAGTATATTAACATAATTTTCGTATTTTTAAGTTGATTTTTATATGGGAAAGTGAGCTTTGAATTTAAACCTTTATAAAAACACTAATTTGTAACTTTTTCTTGAAAATACTCCACGTCATATTCACGATAATTTTATAAATTGTATAAAAACGTTTAGCATTTTCGTGCCATTTAAAAATTAATGACACTAGAGCGTTCGCAGATGCACCATTATTAAAAACTACATGATATAATAGTATATTTTACAACGACCATGTAATGCTATTTATATATTTGTATGATGATTGACTTGTCATATTCGTTAACAGATTTCGTTTTCTGGTGTCGGTGTGTCAGAGCGCGCTTCGGCTATGATACTACTATGTACACATTGCTTACTTGGCCAGAACTTCTTCATATACCAGTACTGACACGATCAGCCGCAGGTTATGTATATCACAACGTAACAAAATCGTTAACATAATATGCATATTATAAAGCAGGAGTAGAAAAAAAGAGTACAGTTTCGATAAATATTGATATCCAGGAATTTCGATCTTGACATGCTACTGGCCTGTAAGCCATATGGGGGTTCCATACATCTGCAAATGTGGGTCTTGGGACACATTAATGATCACATTAATAATCACTTCTAAATGTTTACATTAATTATGGCGATACAACATAATTCATATAATCCCAGTATGGATATTTGAATAACGAAAGTAGAAAATATTTATTTATTGTCATTATGATATGCTTAGTTCAAGTTCTTACTAAAAAAACTCCTGTCCTTTCCAAATCCTGTTAATTTTCAAACATTTTGAATTCATGAAAACGCCACGAAATTAGAATAATTTCTAGTTGTCCATGAACTAGATACTAATTAATTCATTTTTGGGAAAAGTATTCAAGTCTAACAAGGCCCTAAACTCGACCTAAACAAACTTGTATGTTGTCCACGTGACTATTGCTATCTTCTGCAATGGCCTTTATCTTCTCTTGTGAAAAAAAATTAACCTATTAGGATATGCATATGTAATAAAACTATGAAAAATGTGTTACATCTTTATGTAAACGTATTGACGCAAAGTAAATTCACACGTTGTAGGCGCGTGCAATTATCATGCATCTGACGGTCTTAATCCAAAACTAGCGGATTGTTATGTGCATATGTGTGTGTGTATATGTACATGAGTATGTATATGAGTGTGTAGAAGTATATATGTGGAACAGTCCTGGGCGTTAATAAGACAATTGATAATTTATTATGATTGCGCTTAATTTGTCGCCATGGTCTTCGTGTCGTCGCCGCTGATTGCAGTCGACGGCGCTTCATTGTTGCACATCGCATTGTGCGTGTGTATGTGTGATTGGGTATGGCCTTATTATTGCACGTCAAAACGAAGTGTAATTGTACATCCATCCCAGTGCGACAGAGCCAGTGCGTTTGGGAATTAATTCGAGCGCACAAACAATACATCCAATTATAGACCAAAGAGGCGTGTTGCCACAGCCATGCGGCACTTTGTTGGGCCTTGCTGCTGCCTCGCAGGACGCAAAGAGGACACGCAACCAGTTCATTTGTTCCGACAACGCTCGCGACGCCAAATGAGTTCGACAACAAGTGGCAAACGCTTCGTGGAAAACGCGACGCAAGTAATTGCAATTTCCTCTCAGCCTGACTACCTTTTTCCAAAATGGCAATATTAATCGTTCCGCACTTATGAGCCCAGCGCGCATTGATTGATTTGGTGAAATTTTGCGTTATTGCCACGCGTCGCCTTCTAGAACATTAAAAATCGAGCGGTTCAGTCATTTCTATCAGTAAATGTTAACGGTGGCAGTTATTACTACACATCGAAAGGTTTACTATGCCAACATTACACAATGCAGCCACTTTTTTGCGCTCACTCGCCAATTCTTTGGCGTGCATGCGTGCAGTCGGTGATCAAAGCGTGATTTTTGCGCTGGTTGGATGGACGGTGTGTACCCAACGGCATTGTGTAGAATTTTGCCATGTCTCTGTTAATCATCATGTTCAACATGGGGAATGCTAATATTTCCCTATGCCATTTTTACATTGTCCAGTAAATATAAATACACACATGCCACACATACACAATCCACAACGCGGTAAAACTCTCCAGGAAGTCATTCGCATTGATGACATCGTTGGACTATCAACATGAAAGTTGAATTGCGCGCTTTTCAAGTTCATTTGTTTTAATTACGATTATCAAGGAGGTTTTCCGCAGCAGGCATATGTCCAATGCGTGACTAGTTGCGGAGGTATGTAAACAACAAAGGTTTTTTTGCGTTGCATTTTTTTGTGTGATCATTAGAACTGTCATTATTTTCAAAGTCCTCAGATTAGTCACGATTATTGACTAATTTGGAGATCTACAAATTCCAAGCATACGTACAGATCTGCAAAACGATTCGAAATTACAAAATACAACAATCGGGCATTGCCTCTTGCAAATGGTTCAACATTTTTATTTCGCCATAAGTAGAAACAAATTAATTATCACAACTGAAAAGTTGCCAATTCCGGTCTTATCAGGACATATTTCGTGTTTGAAACGAGAATTTTTACTACCTCATAAAATTCACAATTGGTATAATATAGACCCACTTTATATAATATTTACGATTGCAATTTAATATTTTCAACATAATTAGAGGAAGAACTACTTAATATAATTGTGTTTATTCCATGTCTCTAATCCAAATCTGACAAAAGCTGGATATAAAACTGACATTTCAAATATAATGGTTCTTCCATATATCGCCGTGTAAATCGCCATGTATATTCTGGTAAATCCAAATTTGAGATTTTCGGATACTTGTAAAACCCGTGACATCATTATATTAACATCCCTGCTATATGAAGAGTTGCTTGATACATTGTCGTCAACCCCATAATTGATATCTCAATTACGTCGCGAGATAAACCTCTACCGAAAAATTTTAAAAGTTGCTGGTTCGCCCATATATTGCCATGTTCATTGCGTCCAACAATTTTGAGATTATTGGATACTTGTAAATCCCGTAACATGATTATATTAACACCCCAGCTAGTTGAATAATTGCTTAATAAAATGCCGTCAATCCCAAATTAACATCACAATTACATCGAGAGATAACCCACTATTGAAAAATTTGAAAAGTTGCTGATGCCACGTAATTTCCGTCCAGGAAATTTAAGATTTTTATATAATTGTAAATCTCGTTACATCATTATAATGTCACCTTTGCTACAAGAAGGGCTGCTTGATAAAATACCGTCAATCCCAAATTGATATCACAATTAGGTCGCCGTAAAAGTTCGTCCACATACCGCCGTGTAAACCCCGACTAAGAATGTGGAGATTTCTGAATACTTGTAAATCCCGTTGCATCATTATTCAATATCACTTCTAGATGAAGAGTTGCTTAATAGACTCCCTTTAATCTTAAATTGATATCAGAACTACGTCGCGAGATAACTGCGCGCTCCCAAAGGAATCCAGCTTTTAATGTGACGTTCCTTCATTTCGTTCCACAATTTTATTACTTTTACATAAAATGACATTTCAAAAAATTCTTCATGGTTCCGAGCCACTCATTTTCGTCGAAAAATCTCTTTACGTTATTACGTTGTTCACAATCTGGTGAATAACATGACCTATGCCCCCATAATAATCATATATGAACTAGGTAGAACTTTAATATTTTAATTAATTGATGGGGATTGCCCCTTAGTCCTGAAAACCTTTTAACTCGTCCTAAGCAAACTTCATTCTACCTCCATTACTCATTTTACCTCCTGTACTGACCTCAATTTCTTCTTGCCAAGGAACAGTACCCTGTTATGTCTACTGGGAACTGGGAATGTACATAATTGAAAGAAAACATTGAATAATTTGCGTCATTACAATGTTAATCAATCCAAGTTAAAAAAATTCTGGTAGGACATTAATATAATGCATTCAAACCTAATTATCCAATTATACAATCAATACATTCATACCACAGTCTAAAACACAATACCACGCACATTAATACTGCTTTTCTACGCTTTTTTTTCTCATACAATTTTCTTAGTTATAGCCACATTCTCCCTCCCCCCCCTTCCTCCAGCCATTCTATAATATTCCCGACCTTCCAATCATATCTATTTTTCCATTTCTCATTTAAAACCATAGCTTTAATTCCCTCGCTAGTTTTAAATATATTGATGTCTAAAGTCTTTGTTTACAAGCATATTCACCCTATTTTCGTTTAGGATTAAACCACAGTTTTACTATTTTCCCTGAGTATTCCAGGCCTTTTTTCACAATCTGCATTCCTATCATGAATACCTGTTTCTTTTATTGCATTTTAGAATCTAACCAATAACTTAAAGATGCTTCCTTAATCATGTTAAAAGGGTGTACTATTTAAATATATCAATTATTTCGTTGGAAATGCCCTCTAAACCTGAGAACTCATCCTAAATAAACTATGCTACTCTGTACTTGGAATGACCTTTAATCTTCCTTGCTCAAGCAATAATATTCCACTGAGATCGCTTGGAAGTGTAGATAATTGAAAGAAAACACTAAATATTTTGCTTAAACTACGGTAGAACAGTGATACTATTCCGCAAATAAAAACCGTGTTACATTTTATCATCATCTTCATTGCATGGTCATTTTTGCAAATAAACATGTCATGAAACAAGTTGTATATAGTTACTGACAAGCATAGGCTCTGCCTATATATAGTCATGGGGGGAGTCCCCCCAGGAATTTCAAAGAATCAAGCAATAATATCCCACTGAGATCGCTTGGAAATGTAGATAATTGAAAGAAAACTACAAATATTTTGCTTGAACTTTGTAAAAGATCCGCTGAATTAATAATATACTTCGCTAGAACGGAGGTCTTATTTGGCAAGTGAAAAGCGTTTTACAAAGAATCTTCATAACTCGGTTTAGAACTAAAATAATTGGTAGGATCTTCATTGCATGATCATTTTTGCAGCCAAATATGTCATCAGTCCCCCAGGAATCTCAAGAATTGGTTTATTTGTTCGACTAGATCGCAAAATAAACTGATAAAAGTTCATTTTTTAGCTACCAAACTAAAAATTACCACCTTCTCCCTTACAAAAAATGGTGACGGTCATTGGGCCAAACCTAAAAAGTTCATGTTGCAATAAGACCTAGGTCTAGTCCTTACCTCACGTCATATATTCATATTTGAATCAAACCACATTAAAAATAAATGGCCAGGTAGTCCTTATCACAATTGTAAAATTGGTAATGCCATGAATCAGGTTGAGTTTTCGGTCTCTGGGGTGAAAAGTCACACCGTGCATTTTTCAAGAGTTAATTACTGCGTGAGCAACGTATGACGAAAGTCGGGGACGAAGAGCTCCCCAGTTGATACGCTGCACTGATATGATCGACATAGTTTCGTCTCGTTGCCAACATTTGCAAATGTGTAATATTGTTCGCAGATATAAATATGTGCGAACCCAATATTCACAACCCAGGGATATTTCCGCTGCCTAAACAGTACTGCCACCGGAGCAGTCGACATCAGAACAGTTGCCGCCAGCCTGGACGCGGACGTGTTACTATGGCGATGCGCACGGGGCGGCAATAGCGACGAATTTCTACGCTTCGTGGGCTTCCCATTCGGCACGGAATGCGGGAGGATTAATTTAAATATTTGATTTATGCACACCTGAAAGCACTAATTTACTCTTTACCCTCTCACGCGCAGCAGCACTGCCTTCCCTTTTATGAGGGCTTCTATATTAATAGACCTCTGACATAGTAATATTTGACGCACACACACACTCCCTGAAAGCTGTGTGCTCTTTGTCTTCCTTGGTTTCCCACCATCAGTGCGTTAAGCTAATTATAACGGGTTCGAAGTAATGCTCCATGTTTTAAAAATGTACAACCTAAATAGAATTGGTGTAGTCTCTTCCCTACTTTATTGATATCGGTGGATTCTAAACACTCAAAGGCGGATTTTTTCAAGGTTCAGTCAGTGCACGTGACGTATATTTAAAATAGGATTCGTATAAATAGGCTTCGTTATCGTATTTTATATCAGTTCAAAGAAATTCTTAGGACTCTTATACTACCTTCAATTTGAACATTTTCTTGGACTCCTATACTATGGGACGATAGCAGCATAGTTGGGAATCGAAAACTGCACTCAGTTATCATTAGAATGATAACAATCCCATTTTCCAACTGTGATTTATGGATGGATTAAATAAAGACTTTACATTGTTTGAAATTTGGACCACCATCATTGATAATGATAACATAAGTAATTAAGATGGAGTGCAGAGAAGATGAGGATGGAATCTGAAAAATAGAAAGTGGAAGCCAATAACCCCAGGCGTCTTTGGGGCGAAAAAATGTCGACTTGCCGAAAAGCCTTTGTTCGCTTGCTTAGCTTAGTTGAAATACCGTCGACTTTAACCGGCGATGATTGCTTGTGGGGGTAGTCACGAGCGGTACTGTATGGGGACGAATGACAGCGAATCAAACGATGATGCAACACGCATATTTTTTATGGCACCGGAAAGGTATTTCGTTTGGTTGTGTGTATTTGCGGGGATCATGCCGTGTGTATTACATTGTTGCCCCCCGATGCTGGGTGGTTTGGCGAGAGCGAAGGCCGCACAAAGAGGAATCCCCGAGCCCTCGATTGGGTAAATGCGCGACTATCGCCCGTAACTCCCAGTGCGTTACGGGCGAACTCTTTGTTTGCGCTACGCTTTCGGGAAATCGACTGGTGAGTGTTTGTGCACGTCCGCATTACGACCAGCCCGGCCTGGAGATAGCACAAGGACGAGTCCTCAATAACGCGCTCTGTATTCCCCAGATGTAGCCCGCAGTCCGCTTGCAGTAAATTATTTTCAAAATCATGCACCAGTACTAAACATGCAGCGGTTTCAAGGAATGTCCTTGAAACTTCAGCACGAACGTCCTACAACTCGAATTGCATTTATCGACCTTGCAGGGGAGATGCTGAGCGGGAGGCACTGCCTCCGGTCGCCTCATCGGCTCCCGGGTCCTTGCCGCCATCCATCCATACATCCCCGCTCACATATCAGCGAAAGATTGCGGGCCTGCCTGCCTCCTGCCATTAGAGCACCAACGTCGAACAGTTGCGAGACGAAACTTGAAATTGCGAGCGTTTCCGATGTGCCGCCTCCCGTTTGCTACCACCACCACAACTGCCAACGCGCTTCTTTTCCAATTACCGCTCGTACTGATACGCTGATGCTCCAATTCCTCGCCGCTTTATGGCCACCCTATCTCCGCGCTCAACGTGCGCTTGTTGTGCCCGCTGCCACCGCCTCCCGTACATTTGACGATTTTACGATCGCCGAAAATTTGATCAAACTTGATTGCGTCGTCAAACGTCATGCGCTGATGTGCGGGGGATGGTTTAGTGCGACGGCTGGGAGCAGCGCAGTGGCTGTTTGCCCGTGTATCGTTTGCGCCCACCCCATTCGCGTGCACATCATCCAGGCGGCGATCAAAGCCAACTTCCAGCGAAATCGAATCAGCCAAGGTTGCGTTAAACGCGCGTTACCCAGGCGCTTTCGACGCTCAGCACGTCCACACATGGACAAACAACTGCATTACGGTTGGCAGACGTGCAGCTTGTCTGCCAACCCATTCCAGTTTACACTCTATTAATCCCGAATGTGCGCACAAACTCATAGTGCCCTTTATGTGCGGTGATGATGGTGGCAGCACTGTGAGGCGGTTTCTCGTAGTGTGTATGATTTAATAGCTCTTTGTTCTCGGAGGCGTCCCCAGCGTCGTCTTCCGGATGCTTCCTTTCTCGTCCAGCTCGCGCAAGGAGGCAGGACGATGGCCGCCTGTGTCATTTTCCCCTCTAAGAGGGTTCGCGTTGCGAAATTAATTAATTACAAATTGTACAGCAACAAGCAAGTTAACGTTTCGATTTATGGACGGGTATTGTGGGAGGGCGGCGTAGAGGAATGGCCGCAATCAACATGTTGACAGAGAATTAATCGCGCAACCCTTCGCCCAGTCTTCCGGGTCGATGGTGTTGTGTAGATGCGGGTGAGATGCTCCACAACCTCGGCCGCGCCGCGCCGGCTTCATGAATATTTGATTTGGCACAATTTCGCAGCGCCTCGTTTTTTATCAGCTTTATGCGACTTTGGTAGCGTGTTGGCCGAGTTATACAAGTTGCAGTTTGTTTGGTCGCTTTGCATTTCACTCGATGCGTTGGCATCCGCTCTTACAACGTTCCCCTCCGATATATAGACTAACAGGCCGAATCAATCTTAGCTGCCGTCCATCGAAGAGACAAAGAAGAATCACGTGGCTCCCCTCTACCAAACAAATCCAACACCCTTGCATATTAAAAAAAAACCTGAAACTTCCGACTGCGATGGCATACAACCGCCCGTCAGCTGCTAGAGAAAGACCAATGAAAACAAAGGCACAATGTGGGGTATGTGCAGCGTGCACGAGCACAGGCAACGAGGGAGTGCGCTTTACGACATTGCCTGCCACACAAAGGCAGTTTTGGGAGTCTTCAAATCTAGGGCCATAAATACACAAATGCGCACGGCGAAATTTCAATATACACCGTGTCCCCATGAGGTATCTAGTTCTGTTCCCATTTATTAGAATCGAGTGGCAATTTCCGCTTAATTATCTACCTGGCACATGGAGATGGTAACAAAGAAAATTGTACCCTACTAATGACTGGTTTGCGAATATTTATTTTTGCCCTGACCATATGGTATAAAACTGCTATTCCCGGCAATCATATAAACACATCGCAATGCACGTGCGTAGTGCGTATCGAAAGCGTTTAGGATGTGAAGGGCTTGGAACACGCGCACAAAGAGCAAATCCATACGAGTGTTGTGTACGTACTGCTGACGCATTCGTGTTGGTATCAGGCATCAACCTGGTACACTACTACACGCGTCGTCTTTGTGTGCCAGCTAGCGTAGGGCAAAACACACCCTAATAGCACGACTAACTACGGTCGCACTCTTTGTGCAAGCCAGCAGAGGCACCCTACAATATGGCCAACATTCACTCAAACACTCCAGCTCGTCGCAAACGCAACGTCGATGATGATAGCTGAGTCAAACAAAGAACTTGAGCTTTGAGCAGACCTAGAGCAAGCGACAAATCGCCGAGCTCTGGCGAGCGCGTCTTGATTATAATAACGCATACGAAGTCGTTTAAATTGCATGATTTTATTACCCGTTTAGATATCGGATTTGTAAACAAACGAACGTGATTAAATGTAAGTCAGCATTTTTAGTTAATGCTTGAGTTTTCTGTTGGTGGTGAAGGCGGTGCAGAAAATTGTACATTTTAACAAGGATTGCAATCGTATTTCCTTCTAGAAATTTATATCATTTGTATCAATAATACATATTTTAATAAAAGTTAATATAAACAAGATAAATTGTGTAGGCACTCAGCCAACAGGCCGTGAAGTACTCAAACACGAATGTCTTTATTTTTTCAAGACTGCGAGAGCCGAATTTCGTGCTTTTGGTCTTCTGATCGCTGACTCACATTAGGTTTGTTCGCTTCTATTAAAATTAATGTAATTACAACTCCGATAACCAAACGCGCGCATCCAGTGTGTTCAACATTTTAGCAAACACGGCCGGACAAAATACAAATTGGCGACTTCCCCTTAGTGATAGTTAAGTGGTTTCTACGCGACAACAAAAACAACGACAAAAATGAACTTACTGATGAAGAGAGAACGAAATACATCTGTTGAAACGTATGCAATATTCATTATGGCAAAAATGCCCGATTTTTGTAATTTGTAAAGTCGAATCGCCTCGCGCGACATAAATCTATAATTCAAATTTTAAACATTTCTTTAAAATTTTCTGTATTCTATCTATTGTAAAAAATATTGTTGTAGTGTATTTTATTTAGTTTTGATGATTTTGCCTTCTCCGTGCGGGATGACGCTTGTAATGACGTGAGTAATTTGAGACCAAAATGAAAACGCTCACTGAAAAACTGACCGGAATATTTTGGGAGGACCTATAAACATCATGATGATCATCTATAACGTCACATATGTGGTGTCCCCCCTT
The DNA here is from genome assembly GCA_019419845.2 of Weissflogia rhopalogaster. Lineage (NCBI taxonomy): Eukaryota > Metazoa > Arthropoda > Insecta > Coleoptera > Staphylinidae > Weissflogia > Weissflogia rhopalogaster. Next base: position 47,913 of record WSZQ02086334.1, read on the forward strand.
GCAATTATGTGATTTTTTTTTATTTGCTGAATTTTTTGAGTCCAAATTCAAATTCCTCATAAGAAATAACTTGAATTTTTCAGGGTGATGTTTATTCTCCATAAGAGATAATGTAAATGTAAAACGGTATAAGACCCCCCCCCTCAAACAAACAATGAAGTGTATGGTATTATCTAAATGAACATATTTTTGTGAGTAATTTCAGACTAAAATAGATTCCTCGAATAAAATTTATGTGAAAGTATATTTACAATAAATAAAGTGATCATCCCCCGAAAAAAAAGTTGAAATCACCGAAATTAAATAAAATACATTCCAATAATATATTTAAAATATATAGAATATAAAAAATTTCTAAGAAATACTTAAAATTTGAATTATAGATTTTTGTCGCGGTTTTGACCCGAAATTGACCATTATGCGTCGGTCGGTGAAGTACTCAATCATGAGTATTCATTTTTCCAAGACCGCGAGAGCAGCAGAGTTTCGTGCTTTTGAACTTCTGATCGCTGAATCGCGTTAGGCTTGTCCGCTTCTGTTGAAACCAATATAATACAACCCCGATAACCATAACTCCATGTATTATATCGTCGACGAGTTGCTCAACCTGACTCAGTCTACATAAAGATTTACCTATCGAAAGTTAACTGTATGCAAAAAATTCTATAAAATTCTTTATTTCTTAATGTCGATTTTTGCGATTTTCTTGACGCGTTGTGGAGCTGTTCAAATTTGTTAATAAATTTGCATGGAAATATTTCTAGTTAACTTCTGAACACTTGAATTAACTTCTGAACATATAAGGCTAGGGTGTGCGCCGATGAGTCCTTGTTCCCTCAATGTTGAGTGACGCAACAATTTGGATCTGGAGCATTTGTCCCCTCTTGCTGTGCGCTGTGGGGAACCAAAGGAACCCACTGGCACAGCAGGGAGACGTCAATCCGAACGAATCCCGAGAAAAACGCTTATGACCATCACGCGCAAATGACTTCGCGCGCACAAAGGAAATTATTGAGACTTTTATGACCCCGGACGTCGAGCCGGGAAGAAGGGCTCAACACACCGCCGAAATTTATACGCGACTTTTAGGCCTACGTGACTGATGCAACAAAGGCGACGACGTCGATGCTTTGCCCCGGCGGACGCTTTTAACGAGGCACAGGCTCTTTTCTCCACGCGGCGCTCAACTTTCCGAAATAGAGGGACGGATGCGCGAGACAAAGGACGTTTGCATAGCCATCCGTTGAAAAAATCGTTCCATTAAAAACTTTCACATTTACCCGTGCCAGCAGCACTCTTGTAAACAACTTTTAGTGCGTTTGCTGCTAATATTTTTGCGCGTGTATTAAAAAAACACATTGCTTGTTACTAAAAAGTGACACTAAACTGTGGATTTGCGAGGCGCGTGGCAACAAAAACATTAAATGCATAGAGTTTTTTAACGGCACATTGAAGGCCATGGCATCCGCAGTGACTCACAATTCAATTGTCGCTTGTTATCTCCTCGCATTTAACGAGTATTGAGCAACAGTGTAGCGCAATGCGTTGATTGCGTTCGAAATGTGGTACAGCGGCGGTATACCTGGCTGGAATGCTGGAAAGAGGTTTGTGATAATATTGTTTGTGTATCGTTGGAGTCTTATCAGCCACAGGAGTCTTTTGACACTACCAACGTGACGGCCTGCTAAAAATCGAAAGTTATCGTTACGCGTTACGACACCCGGAGAGTCCTCGACGAGTTCATCACAAACTCGTCCAACTACTCTGGAAGTTAGTTGAGGAGTTGGCAACTGGGAAGCTGCGATCAGGCAGGCTACGTTTCGGGAAATCTCATCAGCTGTGCCGTGGCGCACCGGCTACATCTCGCAACGTCATAACGCGTCGCCTATAACCGTAACGTGTAATTCCACTAAAGAGGAAATGATAAATTCCGAGTTTCCCGTCATTACACCCTCTCCTCGGGAGGCCCGGGGAAGTTCAATTAGTGGGAGAATGGCGTAACAGTGTGCGAACGAGCGAGAGGGATGATGGTTTGGTTCCGCGTCTGTTCTTCAATTTCCCGGTGCGCATCTTCCGTCGCACTCCGCTGCGCACAATCCACTCCGCTCCCCACATGTTACCTTGTTACCTATTCCATTTTCCCAAAACGTCAACCACCGTCTCTGCTCCCAACTTCGCTCACAAGGGATGAACGACTGAATATGCGCAGCAATTTAAAACTATTGGCCTTCGAAACTAAATTTTCGTAAACGTTCGGTTAACTACAAAATCTAGTTACATGAATTTATGAACATTCCTGAAATCAATACAAAGTGCAAGTCCGCGATTTTTGCGATTTGTAACTTTACATGGGAGTTGTCCGTTCGGAGATATTAAAATGTGACTTTCTTGGAAACTAGAAGAGTATAGGACCTGTAAGTCATATTAAGAAGGTAATGAAAATAGTACGTGTATTCAGTTTTTTTGTTATTATTTGTGGGTGCTATCACGCCACACTCTTCTAGTTCGTCAGATAATTAAACTGTATCTAGGAAATTATATTTGCTTCAGGCCAGTTCTGTATAAAATTATCGCAGATCTTCGATCGGCTCCACAGGCCGCCAAGAATATCACACAAATCGCGGATTTGTATATTTGTAATCAGCTATTTTTATTTGCAATTTTTTTGGGTGACTTACAAGTGTTACACTCTTCTAGTTTCCGAGCAAATTGCATTTGTATGTCGCTTATGGAAACTCCCATGTAAAGTTATAGACTTTGATCGGCTCCAGAGGTTGGAACCCTCTGGAATAATACCAAAAATCGCGGTCTTGCAGATTTGTATTGAAAACTTCGCAACGTTTTGTAGCTACATGTTATACTTAACTTCCGTTCGGTGCTATCTTATCAAAAAGAATTATTATATTCATACATTTCTCTTTGATTACAGTTTTTTTGTTGCAAATTTTTAATATACATTATGAAATGTACCACCACCCTAGAGAGTTGAAATAACACAAAGTCAAATAATTGCCTACATATTGCAAAATTTATACAAATTTATCGTGACTACTTTTACATTGCCGATGACAGGACGATCGTGAATCTTTGATCGATTCCAGAGGCAGGCAAGATAAGTACAAATTTCACGAATTTACATATTTGTAATCAGCTATTTTTTTGCAAATTGTTGGTGTGACCTACAAGTGTTATACTCTTACAGTTTCCGAGTAATTATATCATATTTATATCGCCTTATGGGCACTCCCATGTAAAGTAGTTTGATCGGCTCCAGACGCCATCAAAGAAATTGCAAAAATTGCGGACATTCAAAAATTCACCTCCCATAAGAAGTGGTGACAACTTCTTATTTAATAGTTAACTTCGGAACGGTACTATCTTATCAAAAATAATTATTACATTGATACATTTGCGTATGCATGCAGTTTTTTTATTGATAAATTATGCAATGTATCCACAATCCTCGAGAGTTGAAATAGCCCAATAGTTAAACACGCAAATTGCCTAAATATTGCAAAATTTACACAAGTTTATCGCGAGCACTTTTACATCGTCAAGGCCACGTCGTGCCAAAAAAATACAATTAACGAAATGCCTACGATTCCCGAGTAGCTGAATCATACGATCGCGCGACCTGCAGGGCTCATGAATTCGCGAATCCTTATCAGCTGCAACATGTGACTTGACGTGTATGTAACTTTAGTGCTGCGTTTACCTTGCCGCGCTCAATGTTCTCGTAAAAAAGGGAACATTCGGGAAGGTTTATGCCATCGCTTTGCGCGATCTATGTATTGTCTAACGTTATTTTTGTTTCGGCCTGACTCATTATCACGTTGCTCACTTTTTTTTGTTCGTAACGCACACCAACAGCGATTGTATTTATTAAGCAAATACGTTTTAATATGGCATTATCTGCAATCACCTCAGCGTGTATGCAATCAACTGACACTCAAACAAGAAGGGAAACGATGAGTAATGCATATAAATACACTTTGTTTTTTCAAGCATACACGCACACACATGCATATTGCAAATTGCGAAGGCAGGCAAGTAAAACGGAGTCAGGTATTAAAAATGTAATGCGAGCTAACAAACCAACTTGATGATATGGTAATTACAGAAATGAACTGGTCGAATATCAACTGCTTAAACGATTTAATGGCAAAACCTCATGTACCAGCTCAAATCTTTTGTTTGAAAATCGTCATAATTAAGTGCAAAACTATTGAAGAATATTTCCTCAAAGTGTTCAAGTCGAGTGTTGCAGTATTTGCTTAGATATAGCTCATAAAGCTCATTGAAATAGTATTCTCATGTTCACTCAACCTTAAACACGTTTTTCTCGTAGCATCGTTTTTCGATTTTGCGTACATAATTTTGTAAATTCTACTAAACCGATTCGGCTGAATACCGGTTTAAAAATATTATATTTGGTCCGTAGACCTGGCCATCGAGCACACTGTTCCTTCAGCCTGGTTTATTGACAGTTTTTTATTACCTTTTTTTTTATTACATGTTATGACATTGTGATTTGTAATGCGACGTTTTGTTATTGATGTTGTTGTGTTGCTTATCAAGTTGACTTTCATGTGTGGATGTTGTTTTTGATAGTTCCTTGTTCTGCGTTGACTGTTTGGGTTGCGCTAATTTTGCGATTGGTGATGTATCTCGATGAGCAGATTTTTAAAGATGTGAACATTCCTTTAGGTGTGAATTATTTAAATGTAATTTTTATGTGTGAATTAATTGTGAATATAATGATGGGTGCCCACCCCGGGGACTTGAACCCCGTTCGACTGCGTAGTAGACCGATGCACTACCACCTAAGCTACCCAGGTGGGCATACCGGATTATTTTATAGAGAATTAAATTCTCTTAAAGATGTCGGCAATTGTTTCCTGATTTCGTACCTTTAAGACAAATTATTATGCGAAAAAAGTACTTTAAATTAAAAACAGTATAGATACATTCCATTTTCACTTTTTCTAGAAAATTATCGACGTCTTATTCAAGCATTTAGCACAATTTAGGAATTTACAAATAAATTAGGAAATTGAGCTAGGAAAAATTATTACTAACCAGGAGAGTGTTTCAATTGTCCAACACGGATTTGAATGAAATTTTCTATACGTGAAGTACATCTAAAGAAATAAATTGTCTTAACGGAAATTTACGCCGTTTTGAGTCGTTTGCCAAAAAAATTGCTTTAACAGCATCATTCGCTGTATGGCTTACGTGGCAAACCATCAACACGCCGGCATGTAGACCGACCTTGGCGCGCTTGACGCGAGTATACGCACGAGGGTACAGCGACTGCTGTTGTTAATGCAATATATACCAAACTTTGAAAAAAAAATTTGGGCAATCGACTCAAAAGGACATAAAATCCCGTTAATACAATTTATTTCTATATATGTACTACACGTACAAAAAGGTTCATTCAATTTGGTGTTAGACTTGCACTCAAATATGTAATTTAAACTTCACACTAAATTTGCCAAATTCAATATAACCAATATCCTCAAAGTCAGCCAAGACATCGCGGCAAGGAAAGTACTTCGAAGTACCACGTCGGGTTCCCGGGGACTCCGTGGCGCAGTTGGTAGCGCGTTCGGCCGGTGTCCCAAAGGTTGCCAGATCGAACTCAGTCGGGGGCATCAAATTTTCTCTTTCCGTGTTAAATTTCAATTTCAATTAATTAATTTATTTGCAAATTCATTAATTGCGCAAAATGATTACATGTTCTTCTTTGATATGCCAATGTCTGCTAGTCTAGCTAGTCTGGGGTGGTTCAAATAAGACTGTGTAAGATAGAAGTTGTGTGATTGAGTTAGGAAAAATTTTTACTGCGTACTTGCTCTCAAATATGTAATTTAAACTTCACATTAAAATTGCCAAATTCAATATAACACAATTATGGGCACTAGAGTGCATACAGTTGAGGTACTCCAAAAAAGAGGCGATATAAAAGAGGCTTCAATTTTTAACTTAAATGTCGATATATTAATGAGAGAAGATTACGTTGTGTTTATGAATTATGAGGTAATCGATAGCTATGCTTTTCGAGTATACGTTTTCAAATTTTCTTGTCAATAATTGCAGTATTTACGAAACTGTAGCTCATAAAGATTTTAGGAAATATGCAGTATTCTTAGCGGCCGTTCACATAACCGACTTCGGTTTCGTACTTTTATGCCTATTCTTGTCTGAGAACTGTACTTAAAAGGAAACGAAGCAACTCGAAGAAACAACCTATCTTCTTGTAATACCTTGGTCACCCAGAAGAATCACGGAGCGAAGCTTACAATGTGAACGTCGCCTTATGTTTACCCACCGCGATTTTCTCGCGACATCATGTTTTTTTTCTACTTTGCGTGCACGATTACTATAATTCTACAGACCCGATTTGGCAGAATGACAGCTCATTCAATAGGTAATTAAATTCTCTTTAATATGACGTGTATTGTTTTTTGAAAAGGTATTTATATTTACACTTTTTTGTACCTATATGTCAAATTTCTATGAGAAAAAATTACTTTAAATTTAAAACAGCATAAAACATGTAATTTTAACTTTTTCTTGAAAATAATCGATGTCTCATTCAAAGGAGTTTTATAATTTTTGCAAATGGTTTCTGATTTTTTGTTTCCGATCAAAATGAAGGACCCTAGAGTGTATGCAGTTAAGCAACTAAAAAAGAGTTAATATAAGCATCAATTTTTAAATTTAAATATCGATGATCTAATACGAAAATATAGTATGCTTTTGAGTTATGAGTTAATCAATAGCCAAGCTATTCGAGAATATCCTTTTATTTTTTCAAGTCGAAAGCTGCAGTGTTTCAAGAGATATATATATAGCTCATAAAGCTCATAGAAATTTATATTATTGGTAGGTATACTCAAATATCGTTTTCGATGTTGCATTCACGATTTAAAAAAATCAATCGAACCGATTTGCCTGAATTCACTCATTTTATATAGGATTAAGTGATCTTGGATATGATGTTAATTGTTTTTTGAAAAAATATGTAATTATAAGTCAAATTTGAATGCGAAAATGCACTTTAAATTGTAAAATGTACCTCTGTGATCTTAGCACAATAAAATAATAGGGGAACTTTTTAAATGGGGAATTACATTGGAAAGTACTAATTATTGAACCGAATGTATTACTCTAATGAAATTAACACCGTTAATTGCAAATTGAAAGACAAATTCATTGGTGTTAAGAAATGGAAGATTGCTCTTGCTACACTATGGAAAACATGCAAATGAAAATTCACTCATTCCCATAAGGAATACATTGTGGCGATTCTAAAATCAAAAAAAGGGGTTTGGCAGGAGTTTTCGGCGACTGTTTTTTTCTCAGGTCTACCCATCGACCTGAGAAAAAAACAAATTTCAAGACGATTCTAAAATTGTATTTTTTTTTAACTGGCTATGCTATTGTTTTTTTTTTCAATTTTAAATAAGTAATTCCAATGATTGTCCAAAAACGCGCATATGTTTAGCTAGCCGTTCTGCTATACAAATGATTTCAACATGTAAACATTGACAGGCCCGACTAAGTCACGACTGAGGCACTTGAGATATTGTTTCGGCGGGTATAAGTCAGGTCAGTCGGTAGCAGCAGCGATCGTTTTCATTGTTTCATCTTTCATCAATTATTAAATTTACAAATCTTTGTTGATACTATACCTAATACCGTTAGCTGCATCTTTCATTTTTCTTCTGTTTAAGAAGAACAACACTCTAGACTTAAATAATTAGTAAATATGTCATGTTTGGAACCAATAGATAGATAACTAAAAACTGCATTCGTATGTTTCATCAAAACTTACATATTTTCTATTATTTTTAAATTCTCAATTGGAATATTATTCACGGTTGTTAAAAAAATAAAGGTCGGTCGCAGCACATGACATCCCCTTAACTTGCCACTTGGGGATTTGACAAAAGACACACGCCGACAACTGTGCTCGAACGCTGAGATCGGTTCAAAAATTGTGCTAGCTATCACAGAAAATCTTCTAGAAATCCCAACGACTAATGCAATTTATATGCAAATTTGAACAATTTATTTACATTAAAGGCTAATTTGGAATTAACATTATTTTTTGCAAATTTTAATACGAATCTATTGGTGTTAATTAATTCAAGCTAGCACATGCTTCACTATTGAAAATTACTTATTTAAAATGGAAAAAAATAGCAATAAAATAGCTAGGTTAAAAAAATAATACAAATTTAGAATCGTCTTGAAATTACATAAAAACCTGAGAAACAAACAGTCGCCGAAAACTCCTGCTATACCCTTTTTTTATTTTAGTATCGCCACAATGTATTCCTTATGGGAATAACTGAATTTTCATTTGCATGTTTTCCATGGTGTAGCAAAAGCTATCTTCAATTTCTTAACACCCATGAATTTGTCTTTGCATTTGCAATAAACGGCGTTAATTTGATTAGAGTACAACATTCGGTTCAATAATTACCACTTTCCAGTGTAATTCCCCAGTTAAAAAGTTGGGCTAGGCCTATTGTTTTGTTGTGCTAAGATCACAGCGGTTAAAAATGTATAAAAACACGCAATTTTTACTTTTTCTTCAACATAATCGACGTTATATTCAAGGTTTTTCGTTTCCGATTAAAATTAAGTGAACGCACTCGAGCCATTAAAAAACGGGGTGAAAAACACTACCCTGTGTTTTTGAATTATGCGTTAAATTGTCATTCAAATTTCAAAGAGTTTTGAGTTATTGTACCTAAGAAAAAAAAATGTGAAAATCGGGAAGTTTTCGAGCAGGTAAATAAACTTTCACCTCAATTTTATTAAGTTTGGTTAATAGAAAATCGAAGATTATGCTCAATAAGAAAATGATGAAATTGTAAATTCCAACACTGTTTTCACATATTGAAGTCGTTTTTAAAAGGGCAGATATGATAAGGCTATTGTCATGCTACAATATTTTGTTGCTAACAGTGCGACTGTATTATTCCCAGCGCCAATTTTCATTTTCGCTTTCTCGTTTTGCGCCGGCTTTTTTGCAGGCCTCTTTGTGTTGGAGGCGCACTGCTGAATGAATATTATCCGCCACGCACACATCCGCAAATGTCAAATAATTACCATAATGAAAACCCAGTATGGCCGTCGCGCGGTGCGTGTAAACAAAAGCTGTTTACCGGTGCGTTACTCCCGGCCGATAGTGCAACAAAGCCGCGCCAAAGAAGACAAGGGATCGCGTTTCGGGCGTATCGTCGCAACCGCTGGGCATTGATTTCGGGTGCCACAGCGCTAAAACTTGGGCGAATTAAAACGATACGCATTGCATAATTCCGTTTTCCTGTTGACGACCACAAGACCGTAAAACACTGCCCCTCGAAAAACCTTCCTACACATGCATACGCGGTGCACCTACGCCTTTGTTGTGCCCCAGCCCTCGGCGAGTGCGAACCTGTGAACTCATCGCACGAATCTAGTTCGAATACCGTGTACGATCGTGGCAGGAAAGTGGAAACAGGGAGAGATTCAGCCGTTGACACAATGCGAACAAAGACGCGCCGATGTGTCGTGCACAATGCGTGCTTTGTTTGGTGTAAAATGTGAATAATTGCCGTTGTCAAATATTCAATCTACATTCCATAAAAAGAGATCTCTTTATCTATCTATATTGTTTTGAAAAAATACAAAAAAAACTTTGGGAAAATCTAACTCTCTTCTGTTTTTAATTCATATGTAATTTTATAAGCTTCTGATCACACGATTGAAGTAAAACTAAACATATTCTTAGTATTTAATCCTTATTTTCGTAATTAGATACATCAGTAATTATTATGCGAGTTATGATTGATTATAACACTGCAACACTAGGCTATGGTATGAGAAATAAGATTCATATGTTTTGGAATGAAGATTAGAAGTTATTCTATTTGGAACATCATTTGATTGCTGATAAATTGTCTCTCCTGCGGATCAAACATGTTTACATTTAAATTTTGCAATGTAATTAAAATTCAATGTGTCTATTATCATTGTCACTGTGAACAGTCCGTACATGCTGATCAGTCGTCACAGAGGAACATATCTAAATGGTACAGAATGAGTCGTTTGATTCTCATAAACAACTTCATTGAATGTTCTACCTCGAGATTTAAGAAATGTCATAACACATCCTCATACTAAAGGAACACGATTTCGCATTAAGTTTATGGTTTTATTATTCATGACAATGGTAGATTTTCTACGATTCGTGGATTTTCAAATAACGTAAAATTGTCAATAGTGCCGCGTAATTGTAATATCAATTTGGAATTGACGGCATTGCCTTAAGCAACTCTTCTTCTATCAAGGGTGCTAATATAATAATTCAATGGGATTTACAAATATCCGAAAATCCCAAATTTGTTGGACGGAATTTACATGGCGGTATATGGGCGAATCAGGAACTTCTCAAAATATTTGATAGTAGGTTATATCAACACGTAAGGTGATATCAATTTGGGATTGATTGATTTGCATCGTATGAAGCAACTCTTCTTCTATCATAGTTGTTAATATATGAATTTAATTGGAATTTCTAGTATTCGAAAATCTCAAATTTTTTAGACGGAATTTACATAGCGGTATTCGATACTTTTCACATTTTTTGATAGTGGGTTATATCTTGAAGTTAATGTGATATCTATTTCGGATTGACGGCATTATATGAAGCAACTCATCTTCTATCAGTCGTGTTAATATAATGATGAAGCGGGATTTACAAGGATCCGAAAATTTCAAATTAGTTGAACGCAATTTACATGGAGCTATATGGGCGAATCAGCACCTTTCCAAAATGTTAGTGGGTTTTATCGCGACGTAAATATGATTTTAATTTAGGATTGACGACGTTGTATTAACCAGCTCTTCTTATATCAAAGGTCATCATTTATATAATAATGAAACTGGATTTACAAATATCCGAAAATGTTAAATTTGTTGGACGGAATTAACATGACGGTATTAGCTACTTTTCAAACCTTCTGATAGTGGGTTATATCTAGACGATAATGGGGTATCTATTTGTAATTGACGGCATTTTATTAAGCAATTCTTCCACTATCAGAGATATCAGTATAATAATGCAACCGAATTTACTAGTATCGGAAAATCTCAAATTTGTTGAATGAAATTTACATGGCGGTATATGGGCGAATCAATAACTTGCATTAATCAACTCTTCTTCTATTAAATGAAGAGTTAATATAATATTAAATGAAGTGTTAATATAATAGTAAACTGGTATTTACAAGTATCCGAAAATATTAAATTTGTGGGACGGAATTTACCAGGGCGAATATATGGGCGAATAAACAACATTTCAAAATATTTTTTAGACGGTTATGCCGAGGTGTAAAAGTGATATTTACTTGCAATTGATGGCAGTGTATTAAGCCACTCTTCTTCTATCAAGGATGCTAATGTAATAATGAAACGGGATTTACAAGTATCCAAAAATATTAAATTTGTTGGATGGAATTTACAAGGTTGTCATATGGAGGCAGTATTGATACAGATTTGTGTTAGAGCAATCGGACAAACACTATTATATTCAGCAGCCTCTGTCTAAGATATAAATATGATAAAATATGATATGACTCACATTCACTTGTTTATTTCCCAAATCAAACACACGTACTGAAATTTCACTTATCAATAGTTTAATGTTTCAGGATTATAGCATGAAATATATAAGTTATATTACAATAAGTTTTCCCAACAAAATAATTCTTTGAAAGTATCTGTAATGAATTTTAAAATTTCTGATTATATTGATTTTGATTCCATAATGATATATGTTGGCATTCGTCGCTAAAAAATTACAATTTTCTCTACCAGCCCTATGCCTTCCGTAGAAACATCACTTCAAGATGTGAATATGGATAGTATTTCATCATATTCTTTTGTTCACAAATTCACTTATGACAGTCGCAACCACTCCGCGATAGCGCAGAGCGATTCGATACGCGCTACCAGTACCCATCGAACCATCTACATCGAACCATGAGAAAATTGGCTGGGTATTTAGGTATTTCCAAAATCGAAAATTTGCATGTAGTCATTTTCCGATGGCTTTAACGGTAGGATCACACGGGTCTACCAGTGGTATTATGCCTTAAACATCTTCCACTGATTTCTTTTATAATTAGATTTTCCTCTTATCAATAGTATTAGCCTCTAATATGACTAATTACATTGAACAAGAATTGAATAGAGCTAATGACCAAAGCAGTCGATGCTCGGTAAATCAAACAAAAAAAAAATTAGATTTTCCCAATTTCTTTTTCTTATTTAATTTAAAGTATGATTTCCATGTCTTTAGTAAACCATTTTTGTATGTAAAGTAAACGTAGTTATTGTCAAAATAACAATTGAAATCGTGGAATGACTATTAAATTCGCGAAGTGTTTATACATTCCCTCAATGTATTCGCAACACGCCTTGATTAGCACGGCTCAACATCTGTATCGATGCTTTTTAATATTCGTCCCTCGCATTCAAGCGGTTGGTGTGGTGTGGTGTGGTGTGGCAGTACAAAATTAAAAATGTAGGGTCAAAACTTTCCATTCGCGTCGGCTGGCTTCCATGTGAATGCAAACGAATGCCATTCGGAATGTCTAACTAACCAGGACAATAGTACTCAAAAAGGCCATATTTCCATTGTCGCGATAAAGACCAATGGCAATATAACATCGTAAAATTGCTTGCACAGGAT
>WSZQ02086367.1:5210-15251 GCA_019419845.2 Weissflogia rhopalogaster
TATCGATACTTTTTTCATATCGATACGTGAAATATCCATAAGTATAGATAAGTGTCGAAATACCGTATCAATTCTTATCAATATCGATACATATAAATACATATCTATACCAATATTTATCGATACCTACCATTCTTTTATAGACACCCTTGGTCTATAGTAAAACGTATTAATTTTACACGATTGATAGGCTATTGTATAACTGCTTCATATATTATGCGATTCATATTGCACGTTTTAAAGCTTGAAATATCGATATACAAAATTCCCTTTCTCGAAAAAGCTATACCTATATGGACACAATATCATTAAAGCTGCATGAAATATAACGGAGATAATTAAGTAATATATTGTTTTTTAAGATATATGAATATTTTATGCTTCTTTATGCTTTTATGCGCTTTCCGACGTTGACCATGATTCTTTCCACCTCTTCGGTGATCTTCCTATCGGGCTTTTGGTGGCAGGGCGTTTGGTTTTTGCCTATTTTGCCATCCTGTTGTTTGCCATCCTGTCGACGTGATCGTCCCATTGTCTTCTTCTGTGCCTGTCCCACTTCACTATGTCTTCTACGTCCAATTCAACTCTAATGGTGTCGCTCCGCATTCGGAAAATATATGAATATCTGTATATCCCTGTATAAATCACAAGCAATAGCATTGACATAGGCGACAATACGAGTACAACCGTCCAACAAAGCCAAACCGCACAGGAATCCGACGAACCGTCTGCAGATAACGAGCGCATGACCACAAAGCCAGTGCTCGCTTTAACGCTGTTCTCTCATATTTGCAAAAGGGTTTACTATTTTCCAAAAAGCTGCTGGCAAAAGAAGACCTCATCGTGATATATGACGGGGTTTAAGCGGTTCTTGTGCTCCACTGAAATATGAAGAGGGTGTTTGAAGATAAGCGTTAATACATTATTTTCCTGGCGGAAGCCATTAATCGTAAAATATTAGGTTGAGAATATTAGGCTTGGAGTTATAGCGCTTAATATATTATGAGAATTTTAATATCAGAGAGATATTTATGCAAGGTTTATCTTTGTTTCAGGTGTTGATTTTGATATACTAAAAGGGGATCCTAACATCGTGGGATTGGTGTAAACTAATAAGGTAAGAATAGATTTTTCAAATTTTGTAATTTTTGGTTACCTCTTATTATCATATAGAGTTGTTTTTATAAATTAACCTTTTCCACTCGAACGGCGTCTAATCAGCGCCCGATTATGGTACTGTGGTAGCATCGCCGGCACCTCAAGTGGCTTGAGCTCTCACTGGTAGCTCGTCAGCGTTCACCCGCACTCGTCTCAAGTGTTGTGTGCAACCGCTTAGGTTTCATTATTTATAATTTTCTGTTAAATACTTTTTTAGGTTATAAACTTTTTCTGAGGTTATAAAATATCTTTATTTTCCATAAATTTTCCTCAAGTGATACATGTACGAATAAATAGATGGCGTATCTGAAAAAGGCTTATAATCCTCGGAGTGCACCGGTATAAGATCATCCGATTTCCCCGTCGACATCTCGGTAGTCGAAGTCGATCGAATTTCATCTTCGTCCTCATTACGCCCGATTGTCTCCTCGCCGCTTTTATTAGCTTGCACACTATTTGGCTCGGATTTCAATCGTCGCGTGATTGGCACATAGCCGAAAGCTGGCTCCGGTGTTCGTCTGGCTGCCTTCTTCTCCTCTTCCTCCGTATGCTGAATCAGATTCGCCATTTCGCGATGTCGGACTGACCAACGTAATTTGTTGGAATTTGAGTAATTACTAATTATATAGAAGAAGAAAAAAAAATGATATTATTAAAATATTTCACCGGAGACAATGGGAACAGAAATGTGTGTAGGGATAAAGGTGGGATTTGGTATAGGGGCCGGTCTGGAGGAAGGTATGACAGGGAATAGGACGGGGAGTAGGATAAGCTGTTGTAGTAAGGAGGAATAAGACTTGGCGCAGAAGTGTAAGAGAAGGTAGTTCAAGATGTAGGTCTGTAAGCAGGACAGGGAGTTAGATTTGTACTGAGGAGGGGGGACTCGAAACAGGAGTAGGGCTGGGCACAAAAGTATGTTTGAACCTAGAATTGGGATGTGGAATTGAAGTAGGAATAGGAGTAGGACTGAGAAAGTAAGTAGGATGTGTGTAACTTGGGACTAGGCCTTCAACAGAATAAAGAAAGTTGAATAGGAGTAAAATTGGTGAAAGACTGGGAGTAGGAATAGAACTGAATGAGGAGCTTCGACGGAAACTAGATTGGGGTGAAATGCTTTCTTCTGGGTTTAGTTAGGAGTGACACAAAATTTAAAATTTTGGTTAGCACTTGGATAGTAACTGATTTTGAGGGTAGCACCTGAATTCCGATTAGAGGAATATTAATTGTTATATAATAAATCATTGTCCAGCCAAGTGGCGCAGTGGTATGGTTGATGACCACTGTCCATGAAGTCCTGGGTTCGATTCTCAGTGGGGATGCATATTAAAGTGAATTCTTCTTCTTATCAATAATGTTAGCCTCCTAATATGACTAATTGCATTATTACATAGAATTGCATTATTGCAGAATTGAATAGAGTCGATGCTCGGTAAAATCAAACAAATAAAAAAATCATAATAAATTTATCCTCTGAGAAGGGTAAAAATAAAGTAGTAGTATAGAAAATGATTAAACTCGAGATTAAGGTAATAAAGTACACTTTATTAACCAGTAGGGAATTTATTGTTAATTAAACGTCGACGTCGCCTATGCGACGTTCGCATCGCATCTAATAATCCGACGCGGGACGCGATGATGCAAATGCAATTTTCAACACGCTAATTTTAATAGCCACTTACGCCAACGCCAATTCCAACTTGTACATCTTCAGCTCGGCGGCATAGTAGATCTTCTTGTGCTCCATCATGGTATCGTGCCAGTGGTAGACGCGCACCTTCGTATCGTACACCTTCGAATCGATTTCGGGCGGTATTGTCGCCGTCACCCCCGCTGTTAGCGCCGCCAGAGCAGTTGGGGGTGGATGGCGTGCACGCCGATGTGCGATACGAGCGCGCACCCGATCGGCCGTCGTCATTATCGTGCGCTGATACTGCTCGTGCTGGTCCATCACAGCCCAATTCGCAATCACCCTCACGCGAAGGGGGTAAATCTCGGCACCAGCCCAGAGCCAGGCACCGTACCACTGATCGTGATCGATTATGCACGAGTGGTCGGACTTTATTTGCTATCGGACGCGGAATTCAATGAGATGGCGGCGCGACGCGACACGAATAGCAATGAGGTGTCAATTGCCTACACCCAGAAATTAGCCAATCACTAGTTCGACATTGTTCTGTTTATACCGGATGTTACTCTAGAGTATTTATAATCCGGGCTTTGCTAAATTAATGTTTTGTCTATAGTTCAATGTTTGAAGGATGTTTTTTTTTGAAAATATTTAGACTGCTTTAGAAACATACGAAATATTGTGCTTCTATTAATATCTTGAGCAGTTATACTCTCGAGCGTATTGCAACTTGAATTAAGTACATTTTGTATACAGTGAGTGCAGCTATATATTGATTCGCGAGAGAATGAATTCGATGAGAGGAATTGTAGCTAGGTTTAAGTGCATTATAAATTTAGATTTTTAGAGGCATGCTTAGGGTGCGTTCAAACAGCAATCGCATCGCGCGTTTTGATATATCGATTTTGATCATCATTAATATGTTGCTGTTGATCCACGGTGACCCACGTCTAAGAACCCTGTCACAAGTCTTTAGTAGGACGATCATTCCTATTTCTATATTAGTTGTTTGGGTCACTAAGCACTAAGAACGAACAAATATCAACATCGGCCAAAAACCTAATAACCCAGACATAAACATCCCGAATGGCGAGGCGTCGAAAGCGTCACGGCGAGAACATAACTCTCGCGATTCCGTTGTGACGAATCAAGGAATGGTTCCGTCATCACCTCAATCTCTGATGCCCTCATGGGGGAATAAATAGCCGATCAATTCCCCACAATCATCAGTCCGTCGTCGTCAGCGTGTCCGTCAATCATCCACATTATCTCATTTATTGTGGCGCAACAACTCCCCAAGTGCATTCCTACTGTCATTTGGTATTGATTAGACCGATAGAAGAAGTTAACAACGACCCTACCAACAGCGAGACAAAATTGCCCCGTTTAAAATAACCCGTAAAATTAAATTTTGTGATTTGTTACTGAAGCTGCTAATATATTATAGATATGATTACCATTGTAATGAGATACGTAATCTTCGTTTTGTAATATCAGGTACAAATATATAAACACTGCGATTTTTTAAAATCCATCTAATTATTTAAATCTTTACTAATATTTAATCAACATGAGTATAAAATGTTCTTTGCCCTTATAATTTTCATTATTAAAATCATTTATATTAGTCATTTATATATTTTTACAGTTCGTTGAAAACGAACTCATTACAAAAACTTGTAAGATTTACTATGCCACTTGATTAACGGTCTCTGTTATAACTCTAGCCTGACGGTTTTTAATTAATTACCCAGCTTAATTGTTTCCTACTTCATTAATTATATTATTCGATTTCCAAGCTTTCATTAATTACAACAATTACACAAATACACAATTAGTTTTCAACTCAAAAAATGGCTCAATTTCCAATTTAAACAACAACTATCTCTGTTTGAAGCTTTTCTTTCACCATGAATGTGTGTAGTTTGAACTGTAGTAAATGTAACAAAAGCCCATTGAATTAATGTATAACAATGGCTAGTTATTTCGCTGCAAAGCAAACTGCAAACATTTTCGGCCGTCGTTGGTATTTTGTTTTGTTTGGTGCAGGAATTTGTCAGTTTGGCGGAATGTTCCGTAAATTTTGTGTAAACGCGGACGTAGATGGTTGCGAGCTTTACAGGCAAGCACGAGTATTTAATGCCAGTTGGTGCAACTTTAATCGGATAATCCATGCGGTTCTATCCAAACTATTTAATCTAAATTTACGCGTAACATTTACGATTTAGTTAAGCACTGTTGTTCCATTGTTTTAAAGTAAACTTTTACCATTTTTGTATGAAATTAATTAGTTATCATATAGTTTATTAAATTATTTATGGTATATTATATTTCTCGGTTTTCAATGAGATATACTTAATTTATAGCGTTTTATAATATGAAAGTACTTCGTTTTAACCAATAAAACCTGCAAAAGTGAGTCGCCATTGACTTAAAAGGCTATGCTACGCTCAAGAAGTTGCCTAGTTCTCTCACTGTTGAACAGGTTAGACCAGGCCTGGGCAAATGGCAAATGGTAGAATTTTGTCTGGCCCGTGAAACATTGTATGTATTATTATTAAAAATACAAATACTAGTTTTTGTCTAACATACATTTTTAGATAACATATTAAACACTACCTAAATATTTCTTTTAGATTATCCCCGGGGGTAATCTAAAATATATGATCCGACATCGTTAGCAAAGACTAAATTTAAAATTAGAAAAGAAAACTGTTTGGCCAGTGGTCAAATTTTCATCTCCTATGTGGCCCGACTATCAAAATATTTGTAGTCTATTCTATCCTATGAACCTCTCTCCAATCCCTGAAATCTCGAAATTTCGTTTTTTGACGTTTTTATAATAAAGCGATAACATACATTTTTCAGGCTTCTTGCCTTTATAATATTTTGAATATTGCCTTTATATATTCCGTTATACACCAATATTTTTTTCACATTACGCGTTAGACAGATTCCGCATAATATAGGTTTAATTTTTATTACAAAACTTTTTTCCGCATTAGACAGGATTCCGTAAACTTAAATACTTCACCAAATAATATCAAGAAAAGGCCCATCTCCGTGGTAGCATCTCCGCTTACCACGTAGGAGTACGGGGTTCGATTCCCCGAGGTAGGCAATCCACCGGGTGAATATTGTTCACCCACAATTTACCACAAACACTTACAACACTAAAAACATTCAACACTCAACATTCAACACACAACAACTTCTACAAAACAAAAACAACACAAATTGTAAACACAAAACTTGTAAACATAGAAGTAAATTTGTACAAACACGGCGGAAAAACCTTAGGGTTGATAGCCATTAAAATATATACAGTTTTTTATTCAAGAAAAATGATTCCAACTTTCTTTAACAGTTTTAAACTTTTAATATTAAAAATGTTCAAAATCGAATGCCTTTCCATTGGAAACGTAATAAAAGTTTCGAAAAACATGTACTCAAATCTAGCATTCTTTAGAAATAGTTGGAAATACTTTCTAAATTATTTCGATATATTTGTCAGCAATATCCTCACAAGGATATTTTCCTTTCAATGGAATTTCCTCCCAAAATGTCCTGAATTTCCCCATAATGTCTTCTTTATAATATTCAACTGTTGTCTTACGTCTTTTGTGAATAACTCCGCATACTATTTAGTGTCTAAAGTTACAAAAAGGGCCACTCCACTCTCGAGGAAATTCAATCGGATGGCATTGATTTCCAGTCTTCAAGATTATCCTCGATAACACGATAGCTTGATGTACCTTCCGCTTGCGTAACTTCTGGAGAACTGGAAAACTAACAGAAGCCGAATTTACTGTTTACATTCTCGTTTTACTTTTTTGCTTTTTTACTTCCTTCGCTGCTGTAGAGGACCTAAATTTAGCCGGTGCCCTCCTTCGACACCGATTGGAATACATAAAAATGAAATGTTTATTTAAACTGTTTGCGAGTGGCCTTTTATTGGTTGTTTTCGTCCTGGAGTTGTGACAAACAATCTCAATTTCTTTAGGTTTATTTTTTAAAGCGATTTTTCAATTTTCAAATTTGCTATAATTGAATATATTCGGAAACTTTGTTAAAATTAATGACCAACAAGACCTTATATTAAGCTCTCCCCTTACCCGCAATATTGTACCCCCTGTTTAAATATATTCTTGTATAAATACGCGAATTGCGATTGTAACAGGTCAGTACCTGATGATGCCTTGCGGCGAAATATACATTTTACGAAAATAAACTAATTTGTAAAACATTGATAAAAGTTTGTGTAACTTCTGTGCTAATTATAAAATTTATATTTCCATAATAATAGTACCATAAATAATAATTGTCGAGTACAATAGATTCTTAATTATTATGCAAAAGGTCATATTATGTACTGTGAACTCGGCTGTTGTAATTTATACAGATTGTGAGATAGGTGCGGTTCCACCTGCTTTGTACATTGTCTGATCAGATTACGTCTTCTCATCATTGAAACTGCAAGTGATTTATGCTTCTCACGCTTAAAATAAGAAGATGTGGGGTGTAGATAGTAATTTCTAACCATTTCTGCAATTAGGATAGTCTTGAATTGATAATAATAATGGTAATTTATTATATGATTGATTTAAGGCTTTAGATAACTTTAATTTCGCCCAGTTAAGAGATGTTCATATTCTTGAACGCACTACTACCATCATATTGTCGTGAAGTAAAACTCGTTTGACATATCAATATGAACAAGTAATCATCGGTAGGTAATTTTTTATGATGTAAATCACGAATTGCAATAATTAGAAAGAGAAAATGATGAATGCCTACGACAGGACTTAAACCTACAATCCTGTCGTAGACATTCATCATTTTCTCTTTCATCAACATCTCTTAACAATATGTTCGCAGCCCAATTCCAGTGATTCGTCCAGTCAGTTTAATTTTGTTTCAATCTAACTAACTGTTGATTTGATTTTTTTAATAAAGGACGTGCTAACAATTTTAAGACCGCTTTAAAGTTGTGATTGGCAAAACTCGAAGAGAACTGGCTAATAGTGACGCGATACGCGTGACGGCCATTTTGAAGCACATGATTGGCGCAACCGTTGCTAGGCGCTGCAGTGGCGATTTTGAGTGATATGATTGGCGCGACTAAACTTACATCGCGTGCGTACAAACTCGTAAAAATAGGCTCCTCCCATATATCTTTTTTTTTCATATTTTGTATAGAACAATTACTTTTTAGCGTATTTAAGGGAATTATTATATCCTACATTTATTACTACGAATTTTCGTTATTTTTTAAAGTATAGTGTATTTCTACTAATTCATGAAAAAAACTGTATTTTATATATACCAATCTGACATGGTGATCCTCGTACCGCACATGATCGAATACTATCAACAAATGTAAGAAATTTTGATTAACATCTTCTAACAGGTTCGCCATGTTTGAAGCTTTTGGGCAAATGACTTAAAATGGCGAAAAAATCCTGTTAACAGAAATTATTTCGAAATATATGTTCTACACGTACAAAATATTTCATGTAAATCTTAGACGAACAATTGAGATACTCCCCTTGTTAGTATATATCACTTATCGATGAATACTTGAACTGTTAAACATTTTTCCCTTACTGTCCCTTTTTCACTGTTTTTCAAAATATAACTTGCCATAAGCACAAGTCTGCTTATAAATAAAACCACTATAATAAACATCATGTTCAATATAATAATAAAATAGGAAGTAACTAACAATAGCAACAAGCAAGCCAACAATTAATACGCTGACGAAGTAATAAACTTCATTAAGCTCGGGTTAAACACAAGTTGAGCCTGATTGCACCACGCACACGTAGCCGTTGCTAATGGAACGGTAATTGTCTAATACAGGCAAATTCCGCAATTAAAAAAAATCTTAACAAAGCGCTCCCAAGACGCAATTGTGCCGCGTTTGCTGATTACAGGCGAGAGAAAACACGCGGAAAAGCGAAGTCGACAGGCGTCGGCTCGTGAAATGAAACATGGAATTCGATTAAGTGCCAACTTGAAGTAGGGAAAGTTTTCGGTGGAAACTTTTTTCATTTCCGCGGCAGTGGTTCATTTATTCTGGGCGCTATCTTAAGTTGATTAGCATACTTTTCTTCATCGCTGCTTGAGACAAATAGGCGTAACGAAATTTGCGCGAAAAATTGCTGCTGGAATTAAATTAGGGCGTGTTTTAGATGATAAATAATGGAAAATGTGGAAAATGTCTAATGCTAAACGGCATAAGGTTGCGAAGATGGGTCGGAGGAAAAATGCTGGCGTTGAATGACTATCAAGTTTCTTTAAACTTCGCAGAGAAAAATAAAAGGCAAAAATGTTGATAAGAATTCTCGACTTCAGTCATGTCCTGAAGGATGATATATTATTTAATGAATATTAATGTTCTTTAGAATTTCTGCTTGAATTAATTGTGTATTAAATTTGACTTGTCCGTGTTTTGTCAGTGGAGATTGAGATGAAACACCTTGAAGACGGTGAGCTGGATGACGAATGAATGAACTGAATGACTGGCCTGAATTAATTAATAAACTTAGCTGGGCGCGTGTTTTAATACTTCTCCGGAGCAGTTCCTGGAGGGGCAATAACTTGAATCGAGCGTATTTCAGTTAGGGATGTCAGCTTTTCACGAAGTATCGATACTTTTTGGTTTCGATACTTTTGAAACTTCGATACTTTCGATACCTAAGTATCGAAGAAAAATATCGATACTTATTGGTATCGAAAATACACATTGACGCCATCTGTTTCAAATTCTTTTTTACTCGTTACAGTAATCTTCTAGTACATAATCGCCGCAATGATTCTGATGTTACTACTTGGGAATTACATTTTGAGAATGAAAAACATCGCTGTAATTCGTAAATAATATAATTCATGATTGTAAAATTACTGATTTAGTAAATAAAGGAATCGACTTCGAAGTATCGAGACTTGTAATTTATCAAGTTTTAATACTTTGATTGCGACGAATTGATAAAATGGGATAGAATAGGGAATATAACTTTCTTCATAATTAATATTTCTGCTAATGAGTAATAAACTATTTTGGATTATAGCATAAAAAGCATAATTTGGGTATTGATTTCCAAATGTTTCAAGATTATCTCGTGCATTGCGTATAACAGATTTCCGTCATTTATTCGTTCTCGGCATTTCATCAATCAAAATGTATTCAAACGTATTAAATCTGAAAAGGATCATATATGTCTTCCCACACAATTCGCTGATTTCAGCAGCTT
>WSZQ02086378.1:0-15249 GCA_019419845.2 Weissflogia rhopalogaster
GATGTTTCGGGAGTAAATATGTGACTAAACTTTATTTGATAAAATTCTTACGAACGAACTGCCCTGATATTACCCTCTAACAGCGGCATACCAAGTCGGGCACACCGCACACAATCATACCTAGAGGCGCACCCTGCCTGTCTCACTCTCTCCTGCCCACAGGATGCCTCTCTGCTCGTAGCTACACACATACAGCTGGGCACGCATGTGTCATTACGTTTGGCAACCATTTAAACCTACCCCAAGAGGGTCGTGTGCCTCTATGCTCTCTTTAATAACCACTTGACGACTCTGGGCTTACAAAAAACGTGAAAAACTTGTGGTGCAGACTAAGCAGCTCAAAAGTTCTTTCACGCCAGACTAAATATAGATAATTTGGCGACAAGTATAAAAAAGGACTCTAACTTGCCTTGCCGTTCTCAACAACGCTCATGATTGCAAATGCGCATGCGTCATTTTCTTGCCGGTAGCTTGATAATTCCCTGTGAGTCGGGACGATAAACTACCCTACTTAAAATATCATTATTCACTTCAGAGATAAGGTTCTAAAACTTAGGAAACCAAAAATTAATACAGAAATTAAATGAGGACAAAATCTCTTAGGTTAAACCCGAAAACTCTGTATTGTCCAGCCAGTCAGTGATAATAGTGATTATTTAGACCGGCCGGAACTTTTATTTGCCGTGTCGCGAAAACACTCGAGAGTAAAAGCTCGTTGTACGTTTTTCGTTCCATCGCCGCGAGGCGCTCTCGTAAAACATGTCTGCGAGTAATGTAGACGTGTAGAACGTACGTGTACAAGTACGCAGTTCGGAGAGAAAAGGCGGAGATTTTATTTATCCTTCATTCGTCCCAGGCCTGCCATTCCTACCACCCGCACCTCCTCACACATACACCAAACCACCCCTTTTTGCCACCCAGCGCAAAGCAACACCGGTAGCAGGGTTGACGCCGCTGCCGGATACACCAGACGCGTCGCCTCGAAACGCTTGACAGGCTAAAACGGGTTGTATATGCTACACTACGAAAATTTCCACGCATCCTGCTTGTTGTTGTGTATGTAGGCGGGCACGGGATACACGGGAAAAAAGCCGCTAACAACACGCCCTTTGTTTGTCTGATTCAGATAAACACTAGCATCTGTCATCTATCACTTCACCCCCACACACTTAACTGATGCGGTGCCAAGCAGGATATAGCAGTGTGCTTTTTTGTCTACGATCTGTCGACGCAATGATAATGGATTTAGACTTGATTAATTTCTGTCTCAGGCTTTTTTCCTCCAATTCGTCAGCCCCAAGATGTCGCATATTTTTCGGCAGAGGTAGATGCGTTCACTATATCAATGTTTATTGCCACAATTTATTTTAATGACCCCAGACAAATATTTCCTCACATACCTGTTAAGGTATGATGACTCAGTTTTCAAAAATGATATCACATTTCTTTTAAAGCAAACTCAAGCTTTAGATGTTAATAAAAGGAGTAAATAGAGCTCTTTATTAAAAAATACAGGAAATCCTGCCGAGAGCAATATTACCACAACTATTTTCACAAAATAAAACCTCTTTATTTGAAATCTTTCAGGAAAATATATAAAATCAGTGTTATTTGGTCCAAGTCCAGGCAAGGAACTACTTTTCCATTACACGCTTTGTCACGTTGATCTCGAAAAATACGAACAATGTAATTGATTGTTGCTTGACTTATACTCCTTTTCCACAATATGGCTTTTTATACGAAAGCCTTCGACTCGACTTCTTTATAGACTTTATTTTTATATTGCGGACGTTAGTGTCGCCATTGCGTCTTACACATTCCTTTATTATCGCATCGGTGAAGGGGAGCATACTTGGAAACAACGCTATACATTCTGGTGGACGCGTCGGGCAACAAGGCACCGTATCATTATTTCGACAAACGAAATCAACCCGGGTCATCGTTTCCAGCAACTCTATGAACACAATAAGAAACAAGCAATTATTATTTATGAGAAATTGATGAGGCTTATGAGGTTTATCGATTGAAATTGTAATAAATGACAAATCATTGTTTCGCATGTTCCAACTTCCAGGTTAAGGAAGTACAAACTACATTGACAAATGAGTTGTTTTATATAAACGTACAAATAAAATTGAAGGAATTGGAAATCAACACATTCGCATTCATATGCAAGAGCGTCAAAATGTATAAGCCATAGCGTTTGTAACTGTCATATTGTTTCGGGAAAGAGGTGAAATATTTCTTGTTGTAAATTGTTGCAGTCGGGGAGAGAAAAATAACTCTGGTGGAAACTCGGTTCCTTTCAGACGAGCGGACGGTCGTATACGATTGTGGACACGTGAACACGTAGATGTTGCCGGTAGAATGTTAGTTTCCCATACGTGGGAAGGGGTGGAGAAGGTGGAAACTACATTGCGTTTTGGAATTTATGACGAATGAATGCGATACTCGTGGTGAAGGCTTCGGCAGGAATGCGACGCAAACTAATACCGCCAAATTCATCCATGCAGAGGTAAAATAAACGGTCTGGAATCGTGAAAATTCTTATTTTTGAATCTGTCGATTGGTGTGCATTCCACTGTTGCACATACGAGGAAATGGAATTTTATGAACATTCAGATAAATCAGTTTCTATTTCATATATTCAGATTGGGTTGGTAGAGTACTGTTTCTGATGGAGTAAGGAGAATAATATAAACGCTTTCATGTTATAAGCAGACGTGTTCAGTATTTTTTTTAAACTTCTGTTAGTAGTAGTAGTTAGTAGTATACTATTACCTACGATTCCAATCGAAAACAAATGACGCATAGAACTCAGATCAAGTAAATTGTTTGCGAACGGCTATCACCAGGCCGTGCTTTTTTACCTCCGTACGCTTGGCACCGTGCGTAAAGAGACAAAAAACGCACAGCGCATGTGTGATCAATATTTTGATTTCGGAAATGTACACGGAAAAACGGTTCAGCTGGGAATAAGTTTCAAGTTGGCCAGTGCGTCTAAACAAACTCACTACATGTGCATAATGAAGCAATAACTCATAACGCAGCGCCCGTTTGATCTTTTGTCCACGGTAGTGTGGATGGACGGTGCCGCTAGACAATTCAAATTTTAAAGTTGGCCTTCGCGTTTGAACAAAAGAGTCGTAGGTAATTACTATGTTGAATATTTAGTATGGAATGATACACTTTAACCATTGAGGAAATGGCATTCTCTGCGAATTGAACAATATACTTTTTCGCCGTCAAAGATTTCGATGCAAAGTAATATAACGTAATTTTTTTGCGTTAGAAACAAGAAGGCCTTGAAAATTTGTAAGAAGTGTACATTATTTTTTATTCAAAAATAATACAGAATGAGTTCAAGTACTTTGCAATAATGTTTCTAGTTCATTCACACAACTACTATCATACAGTTAATTAGTAGCCCACCGGTCGCCGGTTCATACCCGGTCGGGGGCTTCAAATGTTCTCTTTCCGTGTTAAATTTCAATTAATAAATTTTCGTTTTTTCATTAATTGTGCTAAATGATTGCATGTTCTGCCTTGATAAGTCAATGATAGTTAATCTGGACTTGTTCAAATAAGTCTGTATGATAGTGGTAATGTGAATGATCTTGGAAAAATCATTAAAAAGTACTTACTCTCAAATATGTAATATCCTAAGCTTCGCATGTATGCAACGAAAGGCGGCTTTTCCGCAAGCTGGGCCAATTGGAAACAAGGGTTTTGAAGTAAGCTATTGGTTCACTTCTACCAGCGGCACACGCTATGCACGAACCTTTAACATTAGAGTGCCAAAAATCGCCGTCTTATATAGTAATATACTATATTTAGCAGCAAAAATTACTAGATATCATGTCAAAATGTCATGTTTCAGTGCAGACGGTTGAATCTAAAATCCATTTCTACATTATCTCATCCAGCTATATAATTTTAGATATTTTTCTGTTTAAAATAATTTCGCGTTAACCGAACGAATCGAGCTCGGCCAGTATATCTACACGTTGCAGTTCATTGTTTCTCTATCTCGGCACTACGTAAGCCTATGAGTTCAATTATCCAGAGCTTTGTCGTTTCGATGACAGCTTATATTCCCCGGGAAAGCGGTATTTCGATATGCGACTACCCAGAACGCAGGTGATTGCAGGGTGGCCCAATTTGCCATTATCTACTCATTTCATTCAAATTCGTATTTTTGGCAATTCTGACCTAAGCCCAAGACTTCATTTCATCCATAATAATTACGTTTATTCAAAATATGGCTAATTTAAACTGACATTTTAATAAATTACTTTTCAGTACATTTTTAGTGTGTGATATATCGAAGCACGTCACGTTCTCTTCAGTTTTACCATGCACGTCTTCGTTGAGGAATAAAATCCAAGTCGGTGAAGGCAAGAAAGCTTTGTTTTCAACGTTTGAGAGCTTTCTAAGTTTGGCTGGAATGCCGTTTAGTGCACCTGGATGTAACTGACTGAAATGCAAATTTTTCTTTGCAGCGTGGATTTTTGAAAAGTTGGCTTTATGCGCATAGCTTACAAGTCGGAAAGTTTAGAGTAAGACGCTTCACTTCATCTTACACGGGAATACTCTCAAACTGAAACTATGATGAAACTATCTTAGGTCAAAGCAACAGCTCGAGTTATATTTTACACGAAATATAATTAAGTTAAGTGTTGTTTTACTTTTTTGTTGTTTTGTTTTGTTATGATTATTTCATAAATCACACTTTCTCATTTTTTATAAAAGTTGGTTAAGTTCCAGATCAAATTTTCTCGTAGATTTATTCGAGGGTTTGTCGGTTACTAGTTTATCTGCAACTAAAAACTTTGTTGTGGTACATAAAGCTCTCCCAACGATGCTGTGAAATTTATTCCGTTTTTATGCGGGCTGACCCCTTGCAGGTTATTAACTCGCTGCGCAAAAACCTGAAATAACCCAACAGTGAGGACGGAATTTGTTGGTTTTGGTCATATTAGTCTGGAGATTCGGTAGAGGATGGATGCAACATGAGAGTAGGAGAAAAAAGAGGCGTAATGGCCGTTGTAAGACAGAAGGAATCATGAATCATAACCGCGTGTTTGTGAGGAAGCACGACCACCCTCGTTGTGCTTCCTCTCCAAGGACCAAAAATCTCTCAACCCGAAAGTCCCAAGAAACACCGCGCTTTATGGACACTCGAAATGTATTAATTTTGCGGTTTGTCACGGTTCGGGCGAACGACGAAATAACGCCTCATTAATTTCGACCACTAAGCGGAAATAAGCTGCAAATCGTAAATAAATCCACCTCTGAAAAAATGAAAGAATGAAAAAAAGGTGAAAATGAAACTGTGAGGCGGCACGTAAAGAACTCAACGACAACTGCAATAAATCGACAACACTACGATTGGGTGTAATAACGTAAAAATAGTATTGTTCTCGACGCGCGACGGTTTCCAATTTGCGCGATTGCTTCCGCACTATTTGCACTTAATTCATCTCCGCTCATTCCCAACAATCGGCGTGCGATGCCTCCAATACGCGTCGAGCTTCTCGTGAGCGAGATGTCGTGCAATTTTCCTCCGACTTGCGTCGTTGTATCTGTGGCGAACAATCTGCAGTTCAAAAATCACTTCTATTTGCCCAACTGCAATCTGCAGCAAAGTTTTGGAGTGTTAATAAGTTTGTAAGCTGTCCACAGCGAACAATAGTTGTGGCGACAACAAAACATGACGACATTCAACCGCAAATAAAACGAGGAAATAAATCTTTATGCTGAAAATTATTCATGGAAATTTCCCTCTATGAAAGTATGATTTCGTTGAGAGAAACATAAAAGATAAACCGATCGTAAAAGGAAGCAACTATTTTATTTTTATAGACGATGTTTGAAACTGGAGAAAAATGTCTCTCTACTTTAATGGCAAAAAAAGATGAAACCTCAAAAGTAGCCACTGGAAATTATGACACATTAAGATGGACTTTTCCTGAAACTTGGGCCTGAAGTCTCGCAGAATTTCAGTTTCATCTTTTGGGGGAGACAGAAGGAAGCACTGCAAACGGAATCTTTTAGCGCAAACACATAAATGCAATTAACGAATAAAGGAAATGCGTCTCGGTGAATCAAAGGGAAAACTCAGTGCGGCAGTGGCGGCTGTAATTAATAGTAATTCTCACCCCCTTTTATACGGTTTTTACTTTTTTGTCGTTTTAAGTCTTGGAAAAAAACGAGCTAGAAGAGTCTAATTTTGCTGGGTTACATCGAAACTCGATTATAGAAAGTGTCTTCATTTTGCATATGCTGGGAATTTCATTTTCCTACGAATTGCGTAGCAGGAAGTAAGTATATACAAACACAGTTTATTCGTGCGTGGAAACCGTACGAAGGATGAGGTAAAGCCGCAGATAAAACGCATTGTTTCCTCCTGCCATTCCTGCGACTGTCAGTCAGGCAGGACCAACTGTGCTACTCGCATTTTATATATGTGAATATTACTCATATTATGCGGAAATGTGATAGATTTTTTATCCGTCGCTCCTGACAAATGTGGCCAATAAAATCTGAAAAGATAAGAACATCGGATAATTCCAACAATTTGTCCTTGTCAGCTGTGTAAAGACTAAATTTACTTACAAATTTATTTACGTAAAAACATTCCTGGGAGAATTTTGATATTTTTTCCAGATGAAATGATTGATTGCTTTCTTGGAACTAAATTTATCAACAACCTGATGTAGACTTCGAAGTAAATCCACGAAAACTAATGGATGGTATAAAACAAACGCACACGTTTGCGATGTTAATACTAATCCGCCATATTTCAAAACAGCTATTATTTATCCAGCTGACTGGACCACAATGCGCACTTGTCACTTGTGAAATTATGCGCAGACGTTGAAACAATATGACACGTCAGCGTCTAGCTTAAATGCGACAAATTGGCTGGTGGATAAAGAAAGGGCTTAGCCTAAAACTCTGCCATCCTACAAAGTCACTTTTTGTTTGCATAAATCCTGGATTATTCACGAATCCTCTTGATCAATTCTAGCATGGTATTTATTTTCACTTTCTCCTTTTTGAAATAGAGAAAGTAGAAAAGTTTCGGCAATTAAGGTGCATTGAGATAAGTGCATTATAGCCGATTACAAGAAAACACTTCTTAAGCTTCAATTAATTAGTCTAAAATATAAATACATTTAGAAAATATTTAATTGCTATTGGCATTGTATTCCTTCTAATAGATGCAGTAAACGAAATAGAATTATCGTTTTCGTGGTTAGACATAGCAATCAAAGACAACACTGCATGTTTGATATTCGAACGGGAATTGACTTGAAATTAATTGCGATCGGACGACGCCGGATCGCGCTCCTAATTATAACAATTTCTAAGGTTTTGGCGGCTTGGTCTGGGCGCGACTGCTTTCAAGTAATCCCTTTGGGTCGCAAAGCGGGAAAGGGATTGAAGGTCGTCGTAGCAATGCTTGGTAATGCCTTGACACATGCGTTGTCCAATTCGTGACAACGTTGAATTTAGTGAGAGATCGGCTTAGAGAGAATCGGCTAGAAAATCGAAACCTAAAACCGATATAAAAACCACGACTATGTTTTCTTTGCAAAAATGATTCTTTCTAAAAGTGTGGTTTTAAAAACAACGGTTTTATTATTTACTATTGAGAAATTCACGCAACACGTTTAAGTACCATCTATTTGAATATAAACCATTGTAAAAAGAACGGTGATTTCATTATTTTTCTTGTTTTCGGACACCCGTCGGCATCGACGTCGTCCATTATAAAATTTTACAGTATTTCCGTTTCAAAAGTCCGTATCTTCGTTTTTAGTCTATTTTTTTAATACGCATTAGTTCGTATCAGTTTTTTAGTTCATGTATTTTTTTTAACTTCGGTGTACTTTGTTTTTGTACTTGGCCTCAGGATTGAGTTTTCATGGTTATAATCAAAACAGTTTTATCCCCTATTTAAGCCAAAGATCACACTTTTGATGCTAAATATGTTTGATCCTTAGGTATGACAATTTAACAGATAAGAAATAATGTCTCTGAGACATTATACTAACCTCTAACGTTCATTCCTAAACATGAGTATCTTATTTCTCAAAGCAAAACTTATCTTCTTTGTCTTAAAATCTATCACAGTAATTGATGTGTCTAGTTATGAAAATAATGATTCTACAATAAGTTGAATATATTATTATTATTAATAAGAATATATTTTGCTTTGCTCCAGTCGTGAAGTCAGAAGCACACTCTTTTTTTTTTGTTTGATTTACCGAGAAATTTGTATATTAATAATTACTAAGTAATTAGTAATAGTAATAATAGTAATTTAGATATATTTTGTAAAAAAAGATGTTGTATACACTTGTAAACACCAAATGGTGCAACGGCATGTTCGATGACTGCTGACCAGGTTCGATTAATTTCCCAAAAGCCGAACTCGAAACAGCGGTTTTTCTCTTTCAAAACCTGAAAACTAAGTTTAGCAAAAGTTCGAGTTTTCAGAAACGCTAACATTTATGTTCGAGGGTCATTTACTTATTGGTGAGCGGCAAATGTTAGTGTAGTTTAACTATCTCCATCAGAGAATAGTAGTTATTATATTGCAAGGTAACCATATTCCACTTTAAAAATAGCAGAACTATATTATTATAAAAATAATAGAGCTTTGAATAGCAAAAGTTAGAAGAAATCATCACTAAGGAGAAAAGTATTAAGAGATTATAAAGATATTTCCTAAAACTTTGATGCATATTAAAACGGAATATAATTATCTTATGGTAACCCTACAAATACACGACTGCACTCTGTAGTTATTCGATTAGTGAGCAAATCTCTTGATAAAACTGGGTTAAACTGCAATTTTATTATCTACCATAATGTTCATTGAAGTTCTGCATAATTTCACACGGTTTTGAGATTAACATTCTAAAATCATGTACATTGTTAATCTGTACTATATAACACTGGAAAATTAAACTAACATAACTGTTACTGAAATAACATTAACTGTTCAAAACTGCAGTGGATTTCTAACAATTTATTTTCAAATATTTTTTGCAGATTTGGAAATGATGATCAAATGAAATAAAGTTTTACCACTGTTTTTATGGCTTTAAATACTTAAATATGATTAAAAATATGTATTGAATGCATATCGAGTACAAACGAGTGGAAATATTCTTTTGGAATGCTGCTGTATTTTATTCGCTTGAGGTTAGTTCCATTTCATTTTATTTCATAAAATATTGCTCATATGTTTGTATATAACCACACATTTATTTATATTGCTGCAGCGCATATTTGCCTATAAAACAGCACATATAATATGATTTTAATATTCAATTACAGATAAAAATTGTATTGATGGTAGTACTCGTAATTCCATACAATCAACTTATTTTCTCTCGTTTATTTGCAAAATATGTGTCTATTTCAAGGTATTCATTTGGATTTCTAAAGTCCACTCTAAAATTTAATTAAACTTGCTCGTATTTATGATGAACAAATCCATGGAGCAAATTTGATGGGATGGGTAGGAACACGGCAATCGTGCGAGGCACACACATCCCGATTCATTGCGCATCGTAATAACACTGCCGTATCCAAGGTTTAAAGGTTTCTTTTCAAACACTGCCAGCGTCCTTTTGATATATATCACAAAGGACCGTTTGATCCCGACTGGGCGTAATCCTTTCAACCTATACATTTTTAAGACGCAGTATTGGTGAATCCGCTACAGTTTCGGCAAACTGACGTCCACTACAGCAAACCTACACTAACCCTCGCTAAAAAAACAGAAAGAAAACAGCACAAAAGCGTTACGAAACCTTTCTTTCCCTTTCATTGCCCTCACAACATCGACACACGCGATATTGTTTTGAATGGTTGGTAAACACGGTTCCGGGTTGAAAAAGGTACCCAAAACATACACGATTCGCATGTTTGCACATCGTGTATTTCACATTCTCGAATTTTGCAGTTAGTGAAATATAGATAAAATAGATGAAACGTGCAAATGTTGGTAA
This sequence comes from Weissflogia rhopalogaster, assembly GCA_019419845.2. Lineage (NCBI taxonomy): Eukaryota > Metazoa > Arthropoda > Insecta > Coleoptera > Staphylinidae > Weissflogia > Weissflogia rhopalogaster. Next base: position 10,032 of record WSZQ02086378.1, read on the forward strand.
ATGTCGGCGGAGGCGCCTATATTTATAGATATATGCTATTTTTAGATGGCCAATTTTTTGGTCCTCTTGTAATTGACCGGAAATTTAAAGATGATTTAGCGATGTGCTGCGTCGTAAATCAGGGCGTAAAACGGCAGTGAAATCGCGAATTATGAAAATCCCTTAGGCACACGTCGGATTGGAATGAATTTTGCCGGCGGTTCGATGTTTGCGCAGCTTCTCCTTATCTCTCCGACGTTAGATTATGTTGTTGTTAAGTAATTAAATCTCAAGCACGCCTCTGCGATGCGTAACATAAATATAAGGACATGCTCGCACTCGCTGCAAGCACAAAAACCACAAACTTGTGTATTTACCCTCGTTTCCGCTTCATCCACCCACGCTACCGCGCGTCATGTATGTACATAGACAACATGTTATCCGGAAGTGTGACGTGCACTCAGACAGAGCCGACAGATGAAGATCTGGATTGAAACAGCCGAAAATAAAATATCTAAACAAAAACCGCTTGAATATGTTTGTTAAAGGTATACGCTATTGTGTAATTCAATTTATTTAATGAAATCGATTTGCTTGCAATCTTGGCCGGAATTCCTAATGGAACGAAAATAAACTCCAAGTTTAATTAGAAAACGCTCTTGCAGCGGCGGCTGTAGCAATCATAATGGCATTTGCGCGCGCGTAAAGATGCAGGCGTTGGTTGAGGCGCTGGTGGTGGCTACTCTGTTTAGCTGTTTCTGCCACTTCTCAGCAGGGGAAATATTGGCGGCAGCCATAGTCGCTCCAGAAAATATTATTCCTATATAAATAACAATGCAAAGTGTTTTGCGACGCAGCTATTCACATACTTGACGAACTTATGAATGAAGGGAAATTAAAATTTGTTATAAAACTGGATGACAAATTGCTTTGCTGGAGACTTTTTCAAAACTCAGTTTTAGGTTTTTGAAAGTGAACCCAGTTTCGGGATCGATTTCAAAACTGTTAAATGATATTGCCTTAAAAAGAAAACTAAGGTTCAGCGTTACAAACTTTTCAAAAAAAAAGTTATATTAAGAGGTCCCAACTGTGACGTGTGAGGTTGCCATAAATCGCATTAAAACCGTAACCCACGTTTTCTGCACCCGTTTTTGGGTCTCGTTTTTTTGAGAAAAACCCGAAGTTTTCGGATTTGAGTACATCCGGACAAGAAACTCTAACTGGTATAAAATAGAGTTGAATTTTTTGTTTAAATTATGCATAACTCGACAATTAAACTCCAAAAATGTATAAATAATATAGGGCAGAAGTTATAAATTATTCCGAATCAATAAATGTAATAAAATTATTCATTATACGATATAAGTATGATTTATACAACCTGATTTGTAAGCAAATTGCAATATAAAGTCAAATGATATTGCCCATTATTAAATTCCGGACTCCCATCGAAAAATATCGCATATTTTTCCGACGGATTTAATTTATTTTCCCCCTTTTCTGGCCGCACTCTCTTTATATATAACATTATTATACGCTTCCGATTTATTCTCTTACTTCTTTCGCTCGAGAGCGAAAAAGGAGGCCGGAATGTCGAGGCATGTACTCTCCAATATCATTTTCAGAAAGCCGATCCGATTGCATATCTCATTTTTAAGGAATTAAAACTTCAAAGGAGTTGATCCTACGCCCTGCTTCCGCCTTCCCTCCAACCGAAAATTCGACTAGGACTGTTAAAAGTTGAATGAAGCAATCGTTAACTTCTCTCCGACCACTCCACCCCCACCCAAGCACACTCGTGGAAAGAAAAAGGAAGAGGGCGCTCGAATTCAATTTCCAAAGCCGTCCAATTTCCCAATATCTACCGCTGAGCCACAATGTCGCCGAGTGAAACGTTTGCTGAAGAATATCATTGTAGAACTCTATTGGATTTAAATCTGTACACGCGCCCACTCGCCGAGGCATATATAAACACACTGAGGGTGTGCAATATTCTGCGCTGTCATCGACGGCACGGTGGCATACGAACCATCATTGTGAAAGTCTGGGGTGCGAGGGGGTGAAGGAGATTCTGGTAAAAGGGGCGGTGACAGTGGCGTCGAAAGTCGCGGTGCAATTTCCTTTTCGTCGCGAACGCAAACAATGCCATCACTTTATCTCCGCTTCAGCTGCAATATCGACGACTCGTCGCCGAAATAATATTTTTCGTTATTTAAACTTTGCGAAGAAGAGCGCGACGGCTTTCGATCATGGTTGGCGCATCTCGGTATTCGCCAGATATTGGTTGAGCGGCTTAAATTTATACCTCTATAGACCCACGATGCCGGAAAATCGCCGGCACATATTGCAAAGTCGACGCCGACTGTGCACAAAGAAAGTTTACGCGGCTAAATATTCGCTAACATGGATTCATAAGTTTTTTTCAAAGTTTAAAAGGAAGCTCTTACATTTCACGTTGTTGAAATTGTAGAAAGCGTTTGTTTTCAAGACTATGAAGATTGTAAGATCTTTGGTTTTTATTAATAAAAAGCTGTCTATTGCTATTAATTTACACACATCGCTGAAAAGCACCAACTTTTATATTGTAGTGTAGATCGCCACTCCTGACCAGGGAGTTTGATAAGTAATCCGGTTACAAAGTTAATTCTATGAATATTCATTAACAACAAACTGAGTTTTATGCTGAAAAATGCAAGTTCAGGACGGTTGCAAATGATGTAAAGCTTTTCCTGAGGGTCGAGCGTTAATACAAAAAGAAGACCAGAGATCAACAGTGTGGCGAACGACGTGGCATTTCTGGATTTTTATGTGTCGCCAAAATTATATTATTTTCGTCTAGAGATAAGGTTTTTTAGGTTTCTTTAAGTCGACCAACACAATTGTAAACTCTAGGCCGTTAATTGATAATGATATGTTTTAGGTAAGAGAGTCCCGAGGTATTTGGGAAGTGAAAGGCGCGAAATGAGCTTCATCTCGCCTTTAAATTCCAGTACGTAACAACACAGACAATAGGTAGTTGTCGACCTGTAATCTTCTACTTTCCAGACGTTCAATTACTAAATGTGGACCCAGTACGTTCACGGAGTTATCACATAGGCCTGCTAACTCTGCACACTTCCCTCTTTCTCTTCCGTCGTAATTACACCACTGCGGGACCCAGTGTGTTCACCGCGCTTCGAAATAGGGCTTGCTATATTCGTTCATAACCAACAATGAGCTGTTCAAAGATCGGACGATCACTCTGTGTAGTTGTTGAATACATTCCTAAAGCTTTCCTCGGCACAATTGAAAGAATCCACTTCCTCAAATTTTGCGGTCACTTCTTCCACTTAATATGATCCTGTTCCACTTTATACTTCCACTAATACCAAGCTTGAGCACCCTCTTGCCAGATGTGTCAAAACTGTACAGACTATGTTGAAAAATAAACAAAGGGAAAGCTATTCAACAATGCATAAATAAAACTTAAAACTTAAAGGAGCCTTACTTTTCGTACAACCTTCGTACTACCACGACGAAGTTAAATTAACCAATTAAAAGTTAGAAAACTGTAAACTGTTAAAAAACGAAAATAATAACATTGAATCGAAGTTAGAACACCCAATAACTTAATACAATTAACAACGACCTAATTGTCAGCTTGCGAGAGGTCTTATTCCCATGAGAGACATTCAACTTGATGAAAGTTTTCGCTTTGTTCGTTTCGTGGAACCTCCATTCCGAAGAAATACCTAATTGGTTGCATAGTTCCTTACGGAATCTAGAAAGGGATCTATCAATCAAATTCACTATACGAAGAGGAAAAAACAAGCAAAAGCCGAACGAACCGATGTTCAATGTCCGTGGGACTGTAACGGGTTAATCCGGGCGAAAAAGGAACGATTGACAGAGGCCAGTAAAGCACGGATCTTGCGTTTGCCCCCCAATCGCTACGGCTTCTTCTAGCTTAACGCACTGACACTTGCTTTGATAGCCGCCAATCTAATCGACGTATAAATACGTTTCGCTCCCATATCTCAACAAGATATCCATAGACTACGAAAAGCATTCAATTGAAAATCGAAAGGAAAAAAGCGGATTGCTTTAGTCATCAATCGTTGAGCACATGAAAAGAGTGTGTCCGCAACTTTGTGATGCATTGGAGAACATTTTCGAAAACCTCTGCAAAGCTATCAATAGTTTCAACTTAATTAGGGCAGTAAATAGTTAATTAAAACGATGCGCCGCCTTGCTGTTGGCGAATGCAGTGGCACGCAAACACAAAGTGACTAAAACTTAATTGCGAATTAAACTTGCCACCTTTTGATTGCGTACGCTCCAATGCAGACGGATTAAATACGGTGCAACACAGGGAGCAAGCCAGTGCATCGCGACGGTGGGGTGTTGCATCGAGTTCGATGTGGGGGTGTGGCAAGCCAAAGAGTTGGTGCGTGTTTGCGGTTGACGCTCGATGGCGTGCGAGAGTCGAGTGAAACAGGCGATAATAATTCTTGTGCGGATTTGCAACACGAGCGGTGGTTTTGCCCGATCTGGTACCGCTGGCATGTGAACATAGCACGGGCGGTAATTGAATTAGACAACAATAGGATATTTCACATTTGGTTCGGAGTACTTTTGTGCTAATAAGCAATGGAAATAGAATAACGAAATTTATTTTTAAACTTATCCCCGCAAATGTATATGGAAAACTCTTTGATATATGGTTAATTTCTACTGTACGTTTTGCTGACTTGTATGAAGAATGACTTGTAGTATGATGCAGTGATGATTACAATTTTTGAAATATAACCGCATAAATTTATATTAAGACCCCTATGATTTGTTCCTCTTCTATATTGCACGGTACGTATAAGTTTTGCTAGGTACAATACATTTCACAGATTATTCTCAGTACCTTTGTGGTAATATAGATTTGTGTTGGCAGAAAACTGAAATTTATATGAAATGTATTTGCACTGGCGTTTTGTCAAGTACACAAGGATATTTCATATTTGTATAGGAATACTTTTGTTCCAAAATGTAGTTGGGAAAATGAAAAACGGAACTTTATTTTTATTTTATCGAAAACAAGTGTATATCAAAACCCCTTTTATTTTTGATATTTCACTTTTTCTTAGGAATACTCTTGTAAGCAATTATGACATTGGAAAAATTATGGAAAATCTTTTATGTTTCTTCATGGCAAAATGAATAAAGAAGTATAAATGAATGTGTATGAAACAGTTATGTTTCAGTTTTT
>WSZQ02086411.1:1960-15221 GCA_019419845.2 Weissflogia rhopalogaster
TATTCAAGGCTTTAAATGTTGATAATAATAAATAATGCCAGACAGCGCGGCGTGAAGTACGGAACGTATCTCTAATGCAAATTTTAGTTAATTTAGTTAATATTAATGGTGGGGTAGCATGCTTAGGCAGTATTTTGCTTCGTGTTTTAGCGCGGATTATATATTTATCTTACCGGTTAACTCAGGCATGGCCAACAGTTTTTTGTCATGGGCCGGATTGAAAAAAAAAAATTGCGGGCAAGGCGTAAAAAATGTTATGGTCGGAGAAAAGTCAAGTGCGTCTATTAAATTCTTTGTAAACATTGTATCCATTCATCCCTCGGGAGAATGCGCACCACCGCTTAGGTTCAAGTTTTGTAAATAAATTTACGATCGATCTTTGGCGTAGTCAACTGCTTCCCCAATAAGCATAGTTCCCGCCTACCCATGCTAAGACGTAACTCACGATAACGCAAATTCCCGCAGTAATAGAGAGGTTCGCGGACTTACAACCCGCACTGGCACAAACTCAACACACGGCGAGTTTCAGGTGTTCCGCTCACCTCCTAGTTTGTATCTCAAAGATTTTAAATTAACTGTAATTTTTAATTGTTTAAGCTAAAAGGCGTTGCTCTTTTGAATTAGACTCGGAATCTGAAGATTATATCTATTTACAAAACATGGAAACTCCAACATATTCGTAAATTTAGGTTGCTGGCAGATTAATTCTACCAACAAACTTTTCGCCAACGTAATCCAGGCGGCAGATCTCAACGCGTATCCACTAAAGCCGTTCGTAATTCAACCTTTATAAATTTGCTAAATCAGACGCAATTCGCAAATTAGAAGGTGTCATCATACATAGAATCGCTACGTGTATTTCAGTATGTTTTATGCTATATGTTTGCGCACCCGGTTAATACGGCAATACGAAGCCAACACGTATCGTTGGCGATCGTTGCTCTTTTATTTGCTTTGATTTTTCACGTTAGTTAGTCTTGAATCTATAAAATTACATGTTAGACATCTCACGTATTCATGCCTAATGAACTCCATTCGGTGGTTAACTTTTAACCATTCAGAACGTTGCAAAAGATTAAGATAGAGTTCTATTAATAGTTTTAGCTTTACAGTTTTATATCCTGAAGATACATAAGACGAGTTTTATTGCAATTTGAATTTTAGACTTTACATTAATGAAAGAAAAATATTTTTAATTTTGTAATACAGTTAAGGCCTAATTCCAATGGGTGTGTACATCAAATGAAACAGGCGCTCGTGTTGACTGCGGACTGGATGCGACTGCGATAAGAATACATAGGGCGACGTTTTTATTGCGTGATTTTATTTATTTTTTAGAATTTGGATTTGTAAACAAACGAACGTGATAAAATAGCAACGATTACAAACATATATGTGGTCGAACTTGCAGACAAAATATTTTTCAGGATAAACATATTTTAATATAAGTTAATACGAACAAGATAATTTTTATCATGCTTCAGTCAACTTTCAGCTGGATAGTAGAGTGCCCAAACTTAAATGATATTTTTTCAAAGACTCTGGGAGCGCGCACTTATTGTTAGCAGAAATTCTAAGCGATCTTTTAAGAATTTCAGTATTCTATTATAAATAAATTATTGTAGGGTATTTCGTTTAATTCTGGTAATACTGTTTTTTCTTTCGGGGAATGTTTCTTTATTCGCTGTTAATATTCATAATTTCAAGATTTAATCGCAATTTTACTCAGAAAAATATGTTTTTCCAGTTAATACCACAGACAAAATTGTTTGTTTAGGGGGCGACCCATATACGTGACTTTATAGATTATTTTCTATGAAGTATATATGTTCCCCTAAAATATTCTGATCAATTTTTCATTGAGCATTTTGACTTTAGTCTCAAATTACTCACGAAAATATACACTTTCAGATGATACCTCACAATTCCTGTTTGTTTGAGGGGATCCCATTTATTTGACATTATAGATCTCTTTGAAATATTCTGGTCATTTGGTCAGTGAGCATTTTGATTTTATTCTCATATTACTCACAAAAATATATTTTTTCAGATGCTATCACATTTATGCGACATTATACATCATTATGTGAAAGGGAGCATATGATATCGCATAAACAAACAATCAAGCTCTTGGAGCATATTTTGTGAGTAATTTGAGACTAAAGTGAAATTGTTCGATTAAAACTTATGAAATTATGTATAATAATATCACATATTTTAATGTCTATCGACCTCTGTGGGTCTTTCCGACGTGGATATGTTTTTATTTCTATATTTTTTTGTATTGTTGTTATTTACAAGTATGTTTTTGTTATGTTTATACATTTTTTTATTGGTTGAGGTGAGTTGTTGAATGTATATGTTGTTGTTGTGGTTGAGCGTAGTTCTCGTAGTGAATTGCAGGTGTCAGTAGAGTGTGAAGTTGAATGTTTGAAGTTGGATGTTGTGTTTGAAGTTGAGAGTTTTAAGTAGTGTGTTTGTGTGTGTGTGTATGTTTGCATATATGTGTCTGTGTGCGTGGGTGAGTGTGTGAAGTTATTGTGTGAAAAATAATCACACTGTGTGATGCCCGTCCCGAGGACTCGAACCTCGTCCGCTGGTGTGATATTCCAAGGTGCCACCCACTAAGCTACCCAGACGGACTAAAGTATGTATATTAACTAAATTACCAAAATTAAGCGATATACACTACAATAATTTATTAACAATGTATAGAATATTGATAACCTTAAAGAATCACTTAAAATTCGAATTTTAGAGTTATGTCGCGCTTAATACCCGAAATTGGCCATTGTATGTCGGTTAGATAAGGATGAATAGACCGTATTGATGTTGAGATTCGAATTTGTATAAAATGACATTTAAAAAACGATGTTAAAGAGTATATTGATTGACTTGGAGGGATTGAAGTAATAACACGAAATAAATGAATACAGCGGTACAAACAAAACAAAATCATAACATAATATAAAAGAAACAATTGAAAACACAACACACGATAAAATCAATTCAGTGATGCGTAAATAAGGACGTATCCGCGTCCGTCTTCATTTTACCATTTGTGCTCGTTTCGCGCAAACAATCATATAACTTCATCATCCATCCAACTCATTCGCATAACTCAATGTCGGCTTTTGCACATTCGACAGGCATTTCCGCGCATATTGCATATTTCAATACGCATTTTACGCATTCCATCACTTTGTCGCAAATCTAACTAACTTTAACTCGGCAATCGTTGCTCATAATAGCTGTCATTACATCGCGAAGCCAGACAGCAATTAGATTGCTTTTCTCTGATGGCGATTTTTACGTCAACTCGTCTTTTGTCTGACGAATGACAATAGCACCGTGCTTAATTATTCGCTGAACGGCATGGAAATCAAGTCAATGCCGACGCATTTGGCGAATGGGCAGTTTTATTTTCCTGTTTTTGCAAACACCGTGGTCGTTAATATACGCATTCGTCTGTTTTAGGGATTGTGGTGGTGGTTTAATATACGGTGATGGTTGCGGAAATTACGTTTAGGAATTGCGTTGTTTTTGGAATCGACGACAAATAAGGTGCGCTACGTGCCTATTATTCGATTTTCTAGGTTATGCCACGACAGATTTACAGTTTGTTTGTTTAATTGCATCATAAAGCATTGAATTGTAACGTTAATAGTGTTGTAATCGTTGTTATTCCTTGGGAATTTAGTTTAAAGGAGGAATGAGGTAATTTTAAGGTTCGAATAGTTCAAGTTTAAAGTTGCTGGAACTTTGATTAAGAGTCTAAGATAGGATTCATGAAGTTGGCTAAATTTCTTAGGTTAGGAATCAGATCGTTGTATCTAGATAAATATTAGCCTGGTCTTAAAAGCATAGTATTTTCAGTATCTAATGGGATCTCACTGCGTGTGACGTCGCCATGTAACTAACTTTGGAACTATTTTAGTCTATTCTCTATATATTCACAATCAACTTATTTCGGAAGAAAGAACATATTCCAGAGGTCGGCAAGATGAGGCTCGCGACCTAAATGAAGCTATTTCGATGTGGTGCTGGACTCTGCTGATCACTAATAATAAAAGTTTGAAGACCACTAATCCTTTTTCCGTCTCCAGTGGTAAATTATTCATTGGGCATACTAAACGCATAGTTACAGGCCCTCGCATAGAAGACCTCCTCGTCCTAGTTGACGGTACTGACATGAAACAGGAGTGATAGCAAGAGTTCCCCTTAGAGTAGTGGTCAGAACTTTTAGAGTCAAAAGAGCGAATGCCTTGCTTTTAAAGTGCCACAAATTTTGTAATTTTCCAAGTGTAAACATTCTCCAAAAGGTCCGCAGCTTCTCATCCAAAGAGTCGCATGTGGCGCAGAATCCGCCATGACCACTGCCTTAGAGCAAGGAGAATTTCGCCCCATTTGTCTCGCGTCCTGCGGCGCCGGTTTTTCTAACATGGCCCTCTTCTCTATAATTTTCCGACACTTGCATAAATATGACGACTTTTTTATTAGGTCGCAAGAAGGGACCTCCTGTTTCGTAGGATTGAGTACTTGATAATTTTGATAATTTGTTGACACTCCTACCACAGTACATAAACCCGGACTCCTCCCGCTTTTTTTTATCAAAATCTGGCCACTTTACCTTAGACCACGGATGCGGCCCGCGAAGCATTCCATGTCCAAGAGGACCTTCTCCCTTATTTGAAAATTTGAGATGTGTGTCAAGAATAACGCGGAGCTTTTTAAATCAGGGACACTGGTCGATAAACGGCCCTTAAAACGTTCATCATTTTGACTGGCGTGATCATAAAAACGGTTGCTCACCCCTGCCTGCCGGTGAATTCCCTTTGCCGCATCCCAAACAAGGGGATCTCTCTTTGGAGGGTCCTCGAGACCTCTTATCCATCCATTAACATTTCTAAATTTTTAAAAACACTCCTACCTCAGATTATAGAAAAGAGGCCCTTCCACATAAAGTGCTTAGGAGCTTTAAAGGACCTTAATCATGCTCCTGAAGATTCCAGTAGCAACCCCGTTACTAACATCATCTTTAAATTTCTCCCAAGACATTCCAAACGAAATTATGAAAACCAAAAGCACACTTAACCTAAATATTCCTGATAAACAACCACCTATCAAGATGATATAAATTCTATACGACTAAATCACGTCTGAGTAATGAACGCAGGCGCTCCGTGAGTGAAGATATGCGTGTCCCGTTAGACGTGTTACCGTCATCGCAGCCGCGTCTCATTTCCCACTTCTTCGGGCCACGGTTTGCTGGCATCCTGGCGGGCGAAGAAGTGTGGCGATGAGATTACCGCGAACCGGACCGGCCAGTTGCGACGCGACCTACGAACTCGCTTCCACGTTGATTACCGGATCCGCCATTAACGACACTACCGCGCTACTTAAGAAAACACGGAAGTGCTCAACACTACAACACAACCGTAGATAGTTTCGCGACTTACCAGAATTTTTGCCAAGTTTCCCAAGTTAATAAGTGGTTTAATGTGGACATACACAAAGTGCTTTTTTTAATTCAAACAGTAGACGAAACTTGAATAAAAATGAAGTGGATACATTTTTCTTGTTGGGTAAGTTGGGTATTTTATTAGGTATATTGGGTATATTGGGTTTATTGGGTATATTATTTTATTTAATCATATTAAACATAATTGCAAATATATTAATATATAAAACCCTCGATGGTTGTTGAAAACGTGGGAAATTATGAATAAAACCAGTAAATATTCTCATAATATTGAAACATTCGATAATTATTGCATATTTATCGACTAAAAATTTCGTCAATTAAGGAGCAAAAATGCATGCTTTTCGCCCCTTTCTCTCTCGGGTACTATGCTTTAAAACGATTTGAATTTATTCAATATATAATTTACACATTTATCACAGTGTAATGATTTCAACTTAAAAAATCGATTTTTAACTTAAAAAGTCATGTTTATATCGCCTCGTTCTTTTGGATTACTCCACTGCGTACTCTCTAGCGTCCATAATTTTGATCGAAAATGAAATACCAAGAAATGTTTGCAAAGTTTATGAAACTAGCATGAATATGACGTCGAATATTTTCCAGAAAAGGCATCAACTTATATGTGTTGTACCATTTTAAATTGAAAATGCATTTTCCTAAACTCGGTAAAAAAATGCGGCATAATAATATGAGAAAATATGTAAATAAACATTTTTTCAAAAAACAATTGACGTCATATTCCACAATTTTTTAAGATGATGTCTATAAAATGAGCAGTCAATCAGCCAAATCGATTTAGTAGAACTTTCATAATCTTGTACGCAACATCGAAGAACGATGTTGAGAGAAAGAACGTTTAAAGGTGGGTAAACATAAGAAATCTTCTAATAAGCTATAATATCGTAAATCCTGCAGCTATCGACTTGAAATTTTGAGGGACCATTTTGGAATATTTGAATTTTGAATATTGATTAAGACTGTTTCCAAAAACGATTTCTTTACCTGGTAAATGAGGTTCCTTTTTCAAGCAATTTAATCACCATTACATCAGTTATTCACCGTTACAATTTCGCGTTTATAATTTTCGCATATTTTCACAGGTAATTAACAGAATTATATCATACCATAAATATTACCGCATATTCCATATTGAAACTCTTATTTAATCGTTTTTTTCAAACCAATTTTTGTCCACATTCGTGTACAGTTTCGAACCAATTTCGAAATAACAACAAAAAAGTATATACAAACACGAAATATACAAATCCAAAACTTATTATGTCGATAATAAAGTCTAGTAAATTCTAACTCGATGGCGCAATTCAAAAATTGTATAACACTCGCCTGGAGAGAGATTAATCTACACAATCTCGACCACGTAGTATATTACACCGTCGAGTGACCTAAACTACGATGAGTACACCCAAGACCCAGTTTGTAAACTTCCTTCAATAAACGTGAAACGTGCTCAGCCTTCATCTTGAATCTCGTGAAGGTTAATCGCCGACCTTCACACACTGCTCGAAGTTTGTAGCCTCAGTCAGGTGAATGGACGCAAGGAACCAAACTTAGCTGAGTTGTGAGTTAATTTTCAAGTTCATTAAACTTGAATGTTTCGACTATTTGATGGAAATTTTCTGAATTTGATGATAATCAAGATGTCAATAGATTTGGCCTCTTCGATTTGGTATGAAAACGTGGCGAGTGTGATATGCAAATAAGTGGAATGAATCAAGTCATTCACAAACGACGACAGGCATTGAAGCACCACTCGAAGAATCCAACGTCCCGTTAATAGCATTTAACTGTACCTTTTACCAACTCGTATTTAAGTTTAACAACTCCAACCATATAATACAGTATTTCCTTTCTTAAATGTATCCTTTTGTTTCTCGATTTATTTCTGCTGAATTGGCAATAGAATCGGATTTAAGTAACATTTCTTAAGTCGCTTTACTTAAATACCATTCATAAGTAATAAGATTTAAGTTATTTTTCTTAAGTATTATTACTTATGTTATATTACTTAAATCACTATACTTAAGTAACATTACTTAAATTTGCTGTTTCATCTACCACTTTGTCTCTATTCAATTTTGTTATATAATTAGTCATATTAGTGATTTATTTAAGTAATCTTAAATAACAGTACTTAAATCACTTTACTTAAGTGGCATTATTTAAGTTAAGTAACATTGCTTAAGTCACTTTTCTTAAGTAAAATTATTTCGATCACAATACTTAATAAACGTTTTAAAGTCTCCGCAAGTAACAATATTACAATTGATGGAGTCTACTGTCGGAGTTTAGTAGAACATTTAAAAAAAAGTTTATCTCCAGTGTTAATTAACAATATTACAGTTTACCTAAGTCACTTCCTGTCAATAATTTGACCTTTTTTAAGTTATATTAATTACCGCACCTGACTTTTAAGTCATCTTAGGTTTAAGTAGCACTAGTTAAATCACTTTTGTTAAGTGGTATTATTTAGATTACATTACTTAAATCACTTTTATTAAGGAACAGTGTTTAAGTCACACTCAATAACACAACTCAAGTCACTTTATTTTCGTTAAGTCTCTTTTCTGAAGTAAGATTATTTAGGACAGGACGCATGACTTAAATAGCATTGTTTGAATCAGTATACTTAAGTCATCTTAAGTATCAATACTTAAGTCATGTTCCCTAAGTCACAAGATTTAAGCAATATTACTTAAATCGCTATTTTTACTTGGGGAACTCACTTTACCTAAGTCCAGTAACATTATTCAACTCACTTTATTTAAGTTCAGGAACATGATTTAAGTCACTTTACTTAAGTTAAGTAAATTATGGTCATTTTCCTTAAGTAAGACCACTTAAATCACATATAACTTACATTACTAAAGTCATTTCACTTAAGTAACCTTACTTAAGGGTTTGAAGAGACGTTATTATTGATTTATGAAATATAACTGTATTATTTTGTTCTTTCGACAAAAAATTATATAAAATGTATTCAAATAATCTAATCTTTTGCAGATATTTATAACAATAAGTATAACAACATGTCAAGAAAAACTGGAAGAAGGTAAAGATTTTAAAGAACAACTCCCCCAGCCCTCCCCAGGGGCGTTAGCGGGTGCAGCTGCTTCTGCATCAAGCACAGAAGACCCCCCTGAAGGTTACTACGCTTTCGTCGAGTCTCCCAATGCGGAACCGCCACGTGTTCGTCCTCCACCTTACACTTTTGCACAAGTCGACTGTGCCACCCTAAATGGTCCGAATCGTAACGACGAGGAACGTCCTGTTGGTGGTCCTAGCGGCTCACCAAGGAACCTCTGCGGTGACTTGAACAAAGGCACCATTCCTAGGAATCCCATGGGGCAGAATGTTTTAGGATCGCCTTATCCTTTGTAAGATTGTCATTAAATTTTGTAAACAGCTCTTACTAATATGCTTTTTCAGTGAATTAATTCGCAACATGACCTTAAAGTACCTGAGTCGTACCCTGCCGATTCTGAAGGCAGATGAAACACTTCCGAAAGTGGCCCAATTGCAAGATGACTTAATATCGCAAAATTCGTAAGTTTATTTTTGAAGTAATGGCGAAATGTTGGTTAAGGTATAATGATTTTTACAAGTAGAATTAGTCCATACCAAAGCAACGACCGAATGAAACGTGAAGCTCCAGCTACACCCCTTCCAGAAGAACCAGATTCGGAAGCGTCGCGTAAAGGAAAGAAGTTCTGCGATCAAGGTGGAGTGTTCTGTATGTTGTATAAGGCTATTAACGGGGAGAATCCGCTTCCGTCGAGTGGGGGACCTGTGCATTTACCCATAGAGAGGAGGGATGATGCTCAAGCACCACTTCCACGGTACGAAGGGCCTCCTACTCCTTGTCCGGCTAAGGTGGAATATGCTACGCCTGTATTCGCGAAAAACTATCAGGGTATCTGGCGGTATGTGGTACAAATTCCATACGAGGGTTATTTTACTCAGACAGTTGAAGTTACCAGGTTAGTAGAAGAGAAAAGCTGTCTTGTATGAAGTTGGTCTAAAGCATTCCATGATCTACAGATGCTTGCAATCTCGTTGTCATTATCTGGATGGAGGCTGCTTGTCTTCTCCGCGTTGGTCCAGCTTGCTCGTGGCGGAAATCTACTATCCTGATACTGTTCTCAGTAATCCGGAGATGAATAATCCTCCAAGGAGCCCTGTGGCTGCATCTCAACCACCTTCGGTGCAAGATTTCCAGGTATTTATTTTCGTTCATAAGTCTTCTAACCCTATCATATCTATTATGACCTTCTGTCATTTTACTTACTTCCTCTAAATCTGGTATTTCTTTCGGATTCCCCATTCTCCATACCCTATTAATTTTTGGCACAAGGGCGAAATTCGATTACCATTATAAACAGGTTGATCTATGGGGTCCCAAATTAATAGTCCAATTTTTCGTCGGGCATCCCGGAGATCCCGGATGGCCTTGGGGCGTAACGGTTAGATAGTCTTAAAAATCATCCGCCAGGGGAGCCGTGGGCCTTAATTTGGACACCTCGGTCCTATTTCTTTCTGCCATCCAATTCTACGCTCCCTATCATTTTTTTCTATTACCACAATCGCGCCTTTCAATCTTTTCTCTGAACCCTGTATCCTTTTTCTATTTCTCTTCTACCGTTCATTCTTCTAGCGCAGGTGGGATTAGAGAACAGAACTCTTATTCTTCCTTTCTCTATTGGTCTATTCATTTCTGATATCTCATCCTCCCCTTCCTGCCAATTATAACTGCTACCACAATTGTTTCCTTCCTTTCCTGTCTCTATTTTCCCTATATTCTATATTCCCTAATGTGTTATTTTTACTATTTTTCAAAGAGAAACACTACTGCTATTGGAAAGTAATTTCAACAAACTTTGAATTCATTAAAACCATAGTTAGATTTGACCAAAATATTTGATTTATGCTTAATGTTATTAAGAATTTAATCCATATTCTAAGGATGTTCAAGAAATTCTAATAAAATTTGTAGAAATGTCCTTAATTTATTGTTTTTCAAACAGAAACATCATGACTATGAGGAAGTAATTTTAAGAAACTATGGATTGATTAAAGTCATAGTTAGATATGATCAAAGAAAATGAATTATATTTTATTCGACAGAGAATTTAATCTACTTTCTAATGATGAATGCACTAATTTAGTATAATTTGTAGAAATGTATTTTTTTAAATATTTTTAAATGAGAAACCCATGACTATGTGTAATTTCAACAAACTTTGAATTGATTAAAATCATAGTTAGATTTAATCAAAGAAAATGAATTATATTTTATTTGACAGACAATTTAATCTACTTTCTAATGATGGGCAAACTAATTTTCTTCTATTTTAACCTGTCTACTCTCCACTATATGTCCCAGTCTTCAAGGTAAAGTGGAATTAGAGAGCATAAGTATTACTCTTCCTTTTCTTTGGTCCGTTTCATCCTGATATTTCATCCTCTCGCCCCAGTCAATTTTATATGCAACTCCAATCGTATCCTTTATCTATTCCTCTGTCTTGCTCCTCCTCCCTTTATTACGTTGTACTTCCCATTCGTATTTTTCTCTCTGATCACCTATTTTTCCTTCCGTATCCATTGCAAGTAGCCTCTTTCTCATGCCTTCCCTCTCCCTAACGTTTGTAGCTTTCTAATGCCTCCCGTTCCCTTGTTTCTGATCTTCTATTCTCTCGTTCCTTCTTATGCTCGCTACTATGGTTCCATGCCTTCTGACTAGACTCCATTCTCTCACTTCTTTCCTTCCCATTCTCATCTGGTTACGAAAATCTCTATCATTTTCAGAACTACCAACAATATTTACACAAACGTGCCGGCCTTCAAGCACCCCCCGTCGACGCCACAACGACGACGTCGAAGCCCACGCACTGCGACGGCATCGACGCGCTCGGCTGCTTCCAGGTGCGCCTTTACTACGACTGGTTCCTGATTCCCGGCTCCTGCAAGTGCTGGCGGCCGGATTACTTCAACAAATACGTGCGCAGGAAAAGCCAGCAGGATTTGTAAACCGCTGCATCCTATCACACCCAGCCGTCCATTAATCCTTCCCACACCCACTTCCCTTAATCCAACTATCCTCCCTCACCCGCGGCGCATTCGGCGCTCACTCTCAATCCCGCAGCGCGTTTAGGGAATTTATATGTTTAAGATAAGACTGTTTTTCTTCGTAAATTTTATTTCTTATTGATTAACAAAGTAACATGTTATATACTAGGTGGAAATTGAATTACTTGAAGCCGTGTTTCTATCCGGATCAATGCTGCTTTGACTGTTTGCAATGTTGTGTAAATTTTATGTCCAATAAATGTCTTTGACATATTTAATGTGGTAGCATTACACTACATTCCACAGTTTTCTGTTAAAAATGCGTATTAACGAGAATTAAGAAAAATGGAAGGGATTAAGACTTACCCGTAGGTCCTCGATGGTTTGATCCCAGTTTTCTTTAGCAATCAGGGGAACCGTAGCGATGATCAATCGAGTCATTTTACTTACATTTTGTTTGAAAGTTTCCAACACATGAGCAACGCTTACTTTCTCTCCTACATCCCTCCAACAGTCATAGTCGGTTGCTAAAGCGACAGAGGCATAACAAATACCTAATTCCTTCGCCAGGACCACCTTAAAAACAATTTGTTAAAACAAGTTCGCCCAAGCTAACCCCTTGATTGATTTGATTTTAACCTATTCATACCTCAGGAATACTCGTCATATTTATAACACTTCCACCAAACATCCGATACATATTACTTTCTGCTTTACTGGAAAACCTTGGCCCT
Organism: Weissflogia rhopalogaster; assembly: GCA_019419845.2. Taxonomy (NCBI): domain Eukaryota; kingdom Metazoa; phylum Arthropoda; class Insecta; order Coleoptera; family Staphylinidae; genus Weissflogia; species Weissflogia rhopalogaster. The sequence goes on from WSZQ02086411.1 coordinate 14,264, forward strand.
TGAATGGCCACTACGGTCCCGTGCTCATGTATGTCTAGCCCTAAACTTTTTGCCGCCTTCAACACCACACCTCTTGTCTTATCACAATATGCAGGTTCCATGGGTAGATGGCATACCCCAATTGGTGACCCAGGTGCTCCGTCGTAGAAAGTCTGAGCGCGTCCTTGTGTTCTATCAATAAAGTTGTCCAAGAGAACCAGGTCACCAGGTCGGATCTCTTCCTGAAGGGAGCCCGTAGCCGTCGAGGCTATGATATGGGTACAACCAGCCTCTTTAAGGGCCCATATATTTGCTCGATAGTTGACCGATCCCGGCATGAGAGTATGTCGACGTCCATGACGCGCTAGAAGAACGCAAGGTACTCCGGAAATATCACCTTCTATAAGGACATCAGATGGAGACCCATAGGGTGTTGTCAAGGTACGTTCTTGTTTGTTATGAAGAATGTCGGGATTGTCTAATCCTGAACCACCGATGATTCCAATCTGGAATTGAGTGTTTGATAGGTACGCTATTTGGAAATTGATAATGCCGTAGAATCCCGATTATCCGTCTCAAAATACGTATGATAATGTAGGCCAAAGGTCTATAATTTTTTTTATAGCTGCACTCCTTTTATACACTCTTTGTCGCTCCCATGTTTAAATATATTTATTTCCCGTAAATTTTCACGCATTATTTTTTAATAGTCCATGTCTCCCTAGGTTAGGTTAGGTTAGGTTAGCTGTACCCCTTTTATACACTCTTTGTCGCTCCCATGTTTAAATATATTTATTTCCCGACGTCTCATAGGGATCTCCACTGGACTACTTTTTTTAGTGCTGCACAGAACCATCTTATATGGTAACCATGTGGAGGATCTCCTATGGTGACAATTTGACTTTATTAATCAAATGTTGTATATGCCTTTTATAGGGAGCACCTTGGATTGAAGCGTTAATAGTCCACGAATCGAACA
>WSZQ02086433.1:0-10541 GCA_019419845.2 Weissflogia rhopalogaster
CACACACACACACACACACACACACACACACACACACACACACACACACACACACACACACACACACACACACAGACTCATACAGCACAGCGTGTGCAAAGTGGGGTTGTAAAACACGTTGTTTTGCACGCTGTTGGTGTCATTGGCGCCAATGCTAAATGCTAATCGGCGATTGTAATTGATCGTGATATACTCACGCAACGTAACGCCACAACACAACACAACATGGGATCAAAGTAGGTGATGTATTAATGCGTCGTCCATTAGTGCAATCATATGAGTTGAGACATAATTTCATTATGTCCTCATCGTTTTTTAAAGATAGACAATGGCCTATACAGACTGAAACCTGTCGTTTGCGGAAAGTCGCGGACCATCAATTTTTCGTTGTTTGCAGGTTTTCGCAACAAATTGTTCATGTAGTCAGTTGATGTGGTGTGGAGCGGTGGGGGAGCAAAAATCTGTTTCATCAGTACAAGTAGCGATAAAACCAACCAAATAAAACAAAATTACTAGATTCCAGGGGCGGGGCTCAAGCCTCCCTTTGTCATTTATGATTATTATTATTATTGGCGTTCCACCCCCTATGGAGTATTGCCTGTGCGCCGCTCTGAACACACAGGAATTCGCCGACGGCGCCGCAGCCACTTGTTGAGTGGGGAGACCAAGTGGTCACCCATCCAAGGCGTAGTTACTGGCTATTGAAGATGGACTCGATGCCGAAGATGAATACACTGCTGAAAATGGACCCGCTGATGATGACGGACTCGCAGTTAAAGACTGCCGGTGACGGACTGCCGATTCTTGGGAATTGGTCTACTATTTATTCTCCCAGAAGGGCATCACCGATGGAGATAATGACGCGCCCATTACATTATTCGTCATCGCGGAGAGGCGAGAGGTACGTTCTCACGGTGACGATTTCGGCGCAACACTCGGGATGTTTATATCTGAATGATTAGGATTTCGGCGGATGTTGATATTTGTTCTTTCTTCGAGCGGGAAACGCCACAGTCTTATCTGCTAAAAATTAGAACCGAACAAAACGGCAAAACATTATAAGTTATAATTTGTAAGGTAATAGGACAGAAATTATGGTTTGAAGTATATCAAATAAAGATCTAAAGATATATATATATTGTAAATGTATCAATATGCATTGCTAAAACATCGCCTTGAAGGTATTTTTAACGAATTTTCATTGAATTTCTATAATTATATAAAATTCGACAGCGAAATATGATTGCCATCGATACAAGTAATGAACAACTGTTTTCACCGATTCTACGCAGGCATCATTTCAAGGTGTCAACACGGACCGCATTCAATCACGTTCGTTTCTATACAAATCGAAAAACTAAATGAGAAATAAAATCGCGCTCACTCAACGCGAGCAACTCAGCGATTTGTCGCGCGTTTCTTGGGTTCTAAGGCCTTTACTACGGTTTTCAAATGCCCTTTTCTGCTACTTTTCAACGTTGTCATAATGAATTATTGACATTTAGCAATATTCATTTTTCTGGATATTTGAATGATTGGTGTTTTCAGATGTTGCTGTATCGCGAAAGTTAAGAACGTTTTTGTTTTTATTATACAAATTGAGTTCTGACCATTTTTAGTGTTAGTTTTCTCAAATTTCGTATCTGGCCGCAATCAAAAAAAGTTTGAGAAACGCTGGTCTAACGAAATTGTGAAAAATCTGGCAACTTCTTGCTCCAGCTCTTTGCCTCTTCATATTGTTAATATTTATTACATTTAGTGAACTTCCACAAAACAATCAACACCAACTCACCGATGAAGAATCCAATCGAATAGGCCATAGCCTAAGTCGGATTATAGTGTGGTCAATGGTCAAGCAGATTGGGTGTGGGCTGAGCACAAAGCCAATAAAACGAATGCGTGATTAATGGAGCTGGGCGTGCGTGGCGCTTATGGCTCGTGCCCGGAGCTTAACGTCGAAGGTTTGCTTGCGTCTGAATGTGTGTTCGAAGAGTGTGCGGCGGACACCGGAGTCTGGGGACTCCACAATCAGTGTCCGGCGCATCCCATAAAAGCAACGCGCTACAGCACGCTGCTTGAGTGAATGTATCTTTCAAAAGCCAACTTCTGACCTCTCTTCCGTCTCTCCCCTGCTATATTGAAATCTCTTGCTCGCACTCGTTCATTCCACTGGACCTGCCAGTTTGTGAATAATATAATGGACGGAATTTAGATCGGATTCGGCTGGTAGCGTTGGCGTTACTACTTCCTTCTTAAGGAGCGGATGTTACTAGCAAATCACTTCCTTTTGCGGAATTGAAATAAACTTCATTATAATATTAATTCAATTTTTTTCTCCAGGTTAATTAAAAGATTATTGATTCAACAATTAAATACTATCAGCAAATGGGGAAGCAGTTTGGACGGGACGGTGTAAAGTCACAGCTAGGTATCACTTTGTTAGTCTGCATCACCTGGGACTACCAGTGATGGAAAATCCGGTGAGTCCGTGTTCAAATTTTACTAGGTACCCGGTGCTTCCTTACATTTGCTGCTCCAAGAAATTCCCAGGTTGATCAATTTAGCACATTCGGCAAAATCCATCCAGAACCAACTAGACGTGCTTTGCAATTAGTTCAATAATGTTGGAGAAAGACGGCGAAAGCCTAGTGAAGAAAATAATCAAAAGAGCCTGGAGGGAAGAAAAAATACCAAAGGAATGGGAACTAGGAGTAATACTGCCAATATTTAAGATAAATACAATACACATATACAAAATACAAAATACAACTGTAAAAATTATAGAGGTATTACAATAATAGGAACGATAATGAACATCTACGAAGTAATTCTTGAAAAGAAAATCAGAAAAATTGCTGAATCGAAAATCTGTGATTCACAATGCGGCTTCAGAAATAGAAGAAGCATACAGGATCACATATCCACAATGGAATCCATTATAGCCAAAAGCATAGAGAAGCAAAAAGACAATGTGGATAGGCTTCGTAGACTTGGAAAAAGCATTTGACGGAGTGCCTAGAGAGAGAATGTGGCAAAATCTAAAAGAAGCAGGTGTAAGTGAGAAACTAATAAGGATAGTGAAAAGTGTGTACAAAGTGATCAGGAATGAAATATGTACCAAAAACAAAAAGCCAACGGAATTTTCAACTAAACAAGGGGTGAGACAAGGAGGCGCATTGAGTCCATTACTCTTTGTTATATATATGGATCAAATCAGCAAAGCTGTAAATAAAGAAACCCGACCTGTGAACATAGGTTACAGAAACATGAAACAAGTGCAAATACAGCAATGCATATTTGCTGACGACATAGCGATATTAGCAAACGAACAACAGGAGCTACAAAATAAACTACTAATATGGGACAGAACTCGACAAACGTTCGGAATGAAGATGAACAAAACTAAAACGAAAGTAATGAATATATCTGGAAAGGAGACAGGAGAGAAAATCAAACTTGCGAACACCGAAATAGCACAGGTAAATCATTATAAATACCTAGGAGTAACAAAATATATTAAATACATTTTGAATATTCTACTTAAAAAAAAAGAAATGACGGAAAACTGGAGACCTCTAAAGAGTGAGGTAAAAGACAAACAAATAATCGTATACAAGGGAAGTTTCCAAACTTTATATAGGTGTACGTCCTTTTCTCTAATACACCTTTTTGGTGGCCCTTCTGTTTAAATATATTTTCTTCGCGCCTTCCGTTTTCGAGATAATATAAAGTCACCGTAATACACGTGTAAAGTTCCAACGGGGACCCCCGTAAATTCTCGAGGTTCCCCGACATTAGCCCGTGCCTCACCCCGGAAGTGCGTCTCCCGGTTTGGAAACCACCGGAATAAAATAACCGCGAATAACTTTATTTACACTGATTAAGTGGTTTTCAAGATATTACTGATTTGAAAAGCATGGTTAATAAATAAATAAAAACTGGTTAATAAATAAATCCCTCAACCAATAAACACCTTTGGTTATAACTTTGTTATTTTTTGGAACTTTTCTTTGAGGAAATACATCAGACATTTTTCAAATATCAAACTTTAAGAGAATGCAACGTTAAAAAACGTTTTTTTTTCTCTCCCATTTCAGATTGGAATATGCTGAAGTAAAAGTAAGTGAATGCAAGAAGAGAAAATGCACGAAAATATGCATATGGTGTACAAGCGCAAAAATTCAAAAACACTTCAGAAAACATACAAATAAAACAGAGGTGCGCAACCCGCGACACTCCGAATCTATTTCTGCGATCCACAAGGGATAAAAAAAAGTTGCTCAGCCTTGTTTTAAAGAAACTTAAATAACTATATATTAAATTAATCATATACATACGTTTAAATAAACGGCCTCTTTTACAAAATGTAATTATCTGCTGTAACATTTGTTCGCCGATGGCATACGAACTAATACAACTATTTTATGGTTTTAAGGGTTTTTGTAAATGGAAGTATTCACTAGTTCACCAGCAACTCAATACGGTTACTTAGACCGGGGAGCAGGTACGTTATTTCTAATAATATGTCTAACATACGTGTTTCTTCCAATTTATTCCCTCAATTACGTCTCGCTAAATGGCGGAGTTCGATTAGCGCACAAAAAGTTGCATATCTGCTACATTAATTTGAAATCGAAGTTTAAGATTTCTTCCTCTTTGATTTATTTAAACCCAAATCACTCGAGTCGGTTTCCGCGAATGCTCCGTAGGAACTCGAGGCGATTCTCGTGCACTACTCGTGGGATTACGCAGCAAACTGAGTACGTACAAGATAACACGCTAGGCGACGCATCAAGGCAACGCGTCAGATCAACGCCAATCGAGTTCACACAGGCGCCTACTCGGGCGCCGCACAGTGGCCAAACGTGCGACAAAATGATTCGCGCACGCTCTTCTCGCAAGTTTCGAGGAGTACTTCTGCTCCAGATTTTTCATACTAAATATGAAGCTATGAAGATGAAACAAACATCAAAATGATCCCCAACTCTTCTACTCTCTCGTGGTATCAAACTTATTTGAATCTCTTTACGATAAAACTCCTTTATACCACTGTTAATATGGGCAGTTTTATGAAAATGTGAATCTTAACTTCAATAGGGGTTTTTCACCCTTATCAGTGAATCGAATAATATACCACATACATCAATTTATTAGCCTTTTTATGTACTTCCACATGGTATTCATATTTTCCTTATCAGTTTTTTGTAGCTATCAATTATACCTTGTTTTATAACATATTTCATGCATTTACCGATTGTTTTCATATAACACATACCCTTTGTATCGTGTGTAAAGGATTTTTATCATAAGGGAATTGAAATAAGTTGGATATCATAAGAAAGTAGAAAAGTTGGGGATCATTTTGATGCTTGAATCATCTTCATAGCTCCATATTAAGAATGAAAATTTTGGAGCACAAATACACCCCGAAAATTTCGAAAAAAAAAAAGCGCTTGCTCGCAGCATCCGCTTGCTGACAGTCTCCAAAGAGGTTCTCTCAAACTAAAATATGCATTAAAATTTATTAAACCTTCTGAAATCCAAATCCTATTCTTCTCTTCTGATAACGAAGAAGATACTGTTTGAGTCGTAAAAAAAAGGAGAAAGAAAAAGTGAGGAACAGAGAGAGAGAGGGTGTAAGAAAAAGAGATGAAGAGAAAACTCAAGGAAGAAAAAAAGGCCTGCCAAAATCAAGAACATCCCGAAGAAACAGAAACAGACAAAACACGTTCTAGAAAGGGATAAACGCACGCAGAACAAGCAGAGTGGAAGTAAAACCGTTTTTATCGATTTTATCACCCACTCGCAATACCCGGTTAGTCAGTCTCCTGCTCGCCTCTTCCTGCTGCACCCGTCGTCGATGCAGCGGCGGCGCGGCATGGAAGTCAACATCGCCGTCGCGTCTATATTCCTGTTATCCGTCTGCCGCGCATCAAGGCGAGTCGCAAGACAAGGAGGGATCCTGCGCAACAGTCCAGGCGCGCTGCGAATGATCCAACCGTAGTGGGCAGACAACAGGTGGTCGATATACGCACAAGACCTTCCTTCCTTTCCTTTCTTGTTGTTTTTTTTTTTATTCCAACACGCCAACTTCCCCGAAAACGAACAGAACAACAACGAGTTGTAAAAGAAGTTCGGTAGAAAGGTATAGTAACGAAAAGTGCAGAGCCGTCAACTTGGTCGAAAGAGATATTTGACGAATTGCACACTTCCTTATTACGGCTGACTTTGTCGTCACTCAACTATTTATCGTGAAATCACGCTTGGTTTCACGATTCGACGTTTCACCCTCGTGGAAATGTGCGCTGAGGGCGGCGAGCGGCGAGGATGGAGGGCGGCGAATGGAGGCTGAAAGAGGAAATCTTGAAGTGTGTTCTTCCACACATTTTCCTTCATTTTATGTTCGTCGTAAACTTAGAGTAACCTTTTTAACATATACTAACTTTTACGGAGTGTAAATTTAGTATGTTGGGGTTTAGCCAGTTTTTGGCAGTTTTGGGTGCATTTCGGATAGAGTGGCATACGTTCAATGTACATCGCAAACAAGCCACAAGCATATTACTGAGTCCTGACGCACGTAACGCAGCACATAAAAAACATTCTCATGAGAAGAAACTAATATGGTCGTTTGATTGAAATCAGAAGGGATGTCAATATTGTACCTAGAGAAAGATACGGTATCACAAGGGTCTTCAGCCGACATATCTAGCAAGTTTCTCTCCCTCCAGTACCAAGCCAAGCCATTCAAAATGTATAGAAATGAATTTTGGAGTAAATTCTTATAATGAGTTTGAAATATTCTCTTACCTCTCTATCCAGTGGTCAGGGTTAGAGAAAATCATGTTTAGATGTGTTTAAACGACATATTTGTGCGAAATAAGTCGTTTAAGCGCATCGAGAGATCGATAGCTGCAACGGTACATAAAATAACACGCTATGTCCGAACTTTTTGCATGTATTCGCCGAAATAAAAGAGAAATTCATGTTTAGATGTGTTTAAGCGACGTATTTTCGCGAAATAAGTCGTTTAAGCGCATCGAGAGATCGGATAACTTCGACGGTTCGATAAATAACACGCGATTTCTGAACTTTTAGCATGTATTCGCCAAAATATAAGTGAAAGTTTCACGAAGTATCGATACTTCTTGATATCGATAATTTTGCCTTTTGAAACTTCGATACTTTCTCCCTATTTTTTGTTTGATAAATATCAAGAGCTAGTTGAAAGTTTCACTCCATAATATTGACATGAATTTATATGAATGTTGTAATGGAATAATTCATAATAATTAATTCCAAAATAAATGAAAGTTTAAAAAAATTGATACTTCAGCAGTCAATATCGACTGATTTTAATACAAATGTATTTATCGAATTGTAATTCGTCGATTTGAAGGGATATTATTGCATGATATAATGAATTTACCGATTAAATTTCCATCTTTTCAAAATAACCAACGCAGAGCAAGGGGGAGAAATCTGTCACTCACAGTACGATTGCCATCATAATTGATGGTTGTGATTAAAGATGGCGTCAGTGTAGGGGCATGTCAAAAAGTGTTCGATACAATCGATAAGTATCGAAAATTAAAGTATCGATAAAAGTCGATAAGTATCGACATGTAGAATCGATACCGATGCTTTTTTGACATCCCTAGTCACGGTAGCATAGTAGTTCGTCACTTTCGAGGGATTTCAGAAAGGTAAACTCCTTTAACCTTCCTGAAAACCCTCGAACGTGACAGACTACTATATCTTAACTGAACCAGCATCCTCGTTCTTCTTTATATACCTTGGGGTTGCTCCTACAGATTTATCAGGTCAATAAGTATCGAAAATGACTAATACCATACTTTCGATAAGTATCGAAAATTTAAATATCGATATCGATAAAAGTCGATAAGAATCGACACGTGGTATTTATTGATTCTAATCGATACCGATACTTTTTTGATATTCCGCGGTATCATAGTAGTTCGTCACTTTCGAGGGACGGCAGGAAGATAAACTCTTTTGACTTTCCTGAGAACCCCCGAACGTGACAGACTATTATGTTTTCACTGGACCAGCAGGCATTCGTCCTTCTTTACGCTGGCATTGTTTTTATAGAATAATCAGGGTTCTTGGGCAACAGGATACTCCGTCAAATACACCGTTGGAGTATTTGTCACAGTCAACTCACGATAATACGTTCCTGACGAAAAGGCACAAGTGAATAAAGAGAAGTTTTCGACCCAAAGAGACAATGGGAATGTCATTCGAATGCAGTGCGAAAGAGGCCTTACCTGAAATTTGCCCAAAACAAATTGTACTTACTACCAGCCTCTCCTTCTCCCTTTCTCCTTTAGCCTAGTCAGTCTAATTGTAAGCTCAAGCTTAAGATTAGTTGAAGCTCAAGCTCGGTGTGGAGAGATCCAACACGAGGTTAATCTAACCCATCTTGAAGCCCACAGGGCCGAACCCTAAGATTTATTCTTCGTCTAACTCTTATAACTGCGACATAATCATATTTTGCTTTGAACCTAATTCCATTCAACTTAATATAAGTACTTAATATCTTTAAAAAGTTAGCAAGGAACGTAGGCTTAATATGGCCATCGACGCATAGGTACTCCCCCCTCCCCCCCCTCGCCCCTCACTGTGGAAACTGTTGTTGTTATTTTTATCTTTTCCTACATTTCATTTTTAAACGGAAATAAACCAAAACAATGTACAAAGGAAAGTACATTTTCAGTTAAAAGCCCTTTACCTGCCTCTTCCCCCTGAATAAAATTCGACCGACGTCCATCCATATACAAACCTAACATCACTTAACTTTATTATTACTAAGCGTGACATGGCTTAAAACTGGCGAAAATATTTTCCGACCTTATCAGATGTGATCTCGGACAGGTAGAAGCGGCTTGCACCAAAATTAGCACAGCAGCTTAATTAGTGAACATCGTCTCTCCTCGTTCGCCTGCTCCTCACCTTCGCCGATCACCGCCTCGACTTCTCTTCTCACTTCTGTTCTCGTCTTCGCAGTCAGCCTTCGCCCTTCTCTCTCTCTTCTCATCTACTCTTCCTACCAGTCTGGGTCTGTATCTTCAATTGGCATACGAAATTTGCGCAGAGATTTCGGCACGGCCGGTGTTCGGTTTCCCAGTACACAAATTGCAAAAGGGGATGTTGCTGCTGCTGGCTGCGTCTGGCCGCGTCGAGCTGGCAAACCCCTCCCGAGGGAATCGAGCAGGCGACGCGTTGTTGCGGGGCTGTTGCTCCCCCGCGGCTGCTGAAAAATGCCCAGTCCTTCTTCCAGCCGTTCCAGTCACGAATTTCCTCATCGCAACCCCACCCCCACGTGTACATCCGCCCCCGCATTGATGCTGTATTGATAAGATAACCATTACATGGCATTTTATAACCATCATATTATATTATCATGTATTAATTGCACGTTCTACGTGAAATATATTCGTATATATGCAAATACAGAAAACGATAAAGGAATAGAGCAATTTTCTGAGGTTATTATTTTACTCAACAAGCGCCCTACAAATGGTATCTGAACTTATTTTATGTACGGATAAGCTAATAATAATGATCACATTAAAAAAAAATTGTAAGGCTTTGTTTGGATCATTGGTACTGGTACTGCCAATATGTTATAGATTATGTTATTGCAATCTCAACTATAGTCTTTGTTTGACAATAGCACGTTCTGACCAATTGAGCTGTGGAGTTAAATGTAGATCGGCACACCGAAAACATTAGACGGCGATTCGATTTTACAACTTGCAAAAATCGCATAAATTTTACCTGGATGTACCTTGAGAACGCTTCCGCATTTTCGTTTCGCTCTTTTTTCATTAGGTTATGTTTAACCAAATTGTGTGGTTGAACACACAGGATATGCGCTTGGTTATCGAACATATCTAACGCGATTTAGCGATCAGAAGTCCAAAAGCACGTGACTCGGCTTTGACCGAGTTTTGGACAAATAAACACATTTGGGTTTGGGTACTTCACTGTCCGAAGACGCGTTTATAAAATGCGAGTTTTATTAACTAATATTAAAATGTTGTCGTTTTTGCAATTATATTTTAAATCAGACATTTTAGGAAAATAGAATGGTCAACCGCCGCGAAGCATTCTTTTCGCAATTTTCCAGAAGTTATTTTGCTCAAGATTTTTCACGCTTAATATAAAGCTACGAAGATGAAACAAACATCAAAATGATCCCCAACTCTTCTACTTTCTGATGGTATCAAATCATTTCAATCACTTTAAGATAAAACTCCTTTATACTACTGTTAATATGGGCAGTTTTATGAAAAGTTGAATCTGAACTTCAATAGGGATTTTTCACCCTTATCCTTTAATTGAACAATATGTCACATATATCAAATTATTCCCCTTTTCATGTTCTTTAACATGGTATTTATATTTTTCTAATCAATTTTGTGTAGCTATCGATTATACCTTGTTTTATAACATATTTCATGCATTTATCGGTTTCTTTCATATAAATAAACATATGAACTCTTTATATCTTACACATA
>WSZQ02086444.1:3170-29421 GCA_019419845.2 Weissflogia rhopalogaster
ATATTTAAAAGACACGGAGTGGAAGTATGAACCCATTGAGAAATACATTGGACAAAATTATTAAACAAAAATACTCCTAAACGAATAGTTTGCAAAAATTTTATCTCAACCACTTCCTCTGGTTTTTTTTCCTGCCGTAATTTATTATCAACGAATTTTTGTTTTGTATGTATATAAAGCAATAAAGTAGAAATATGTATTCAAAATTTCCTCTTTGATTACTTTTTGATATGGCTAATTTTAAAAAGATGAAGTATTTCATTAGGAGCCATTTTGAAATAGTGACCTTTCAACAGTCTTTGACAGCTGCCTTCGAGTGAGTACCCCACGAAACTTCTTCCATAAATATTGGAAGAAAGCTCAACGCAGAGGCGACAACAAACAGTAGAAAGTGTTCATCAGTGTAAATCGACATCGGCCGATTATCTCCGTGTGATCATAGTATTGTGTGCGGTAAAGTGTTTGGAATTACTTCATTTATTCGTTGCGTCGTCGAAATTTGTTTGCTGTCAAAAACGCTCTTGACAAGAAAAACAACACGCAACCGGGCATACAAATACGCGCACGCACACAATACGCACGAATGGTGCGGGTCGTTCGTGAGCACACGACATTTTAAAAATGGACGACGACGGGTGTTGGTGCGTTGTTTATAAACTCACTACGTGAGACCGAAGGGATTTGCGATTAGCCGCCTGACACGCTGCCGCCACTGCGATGACCGATCGCAACGAGAAGGTGCTCGTCGAGCTGCAGAAACAGCCCGGGAACAACGTGTGCGCGGATTGCGCCAGCCGAGGTGAGTTTTCTTCGGACGGTTTGTGCCTCTTCGGCATGCATGTGCAAACATATCACACATGAACATCAACATAACACGCGCAGATGTTACACTTATTTGTAAATCTGCCAGCGTCACTTGTTGTTATTACTCAAACCCACTTGATAGTGTGACTTAATTCTTGTTATCATGTAACCAGCCCCCTATTTCAATATCTATTTCACTCTTGTTGGTTATTTACGTATTTTCTTGGGGAAATATCGTAAAGAGGAGTAGTATTTACAAGGGGAGTATCTCAATTGTCCGACGTGTTGAACATTGAAATAATTACTGTTAATGGGATTATTCGCCGTTAAAAACGTTCAATGTTTTGATGTAATGAGTTTACTATTGTCTATATGAACATTTCGATGGGAGGTTGTTGCCCTTTTAGATTGAACACAACTCTCAATTGTCTACAACTGTATTTGAGTAGCTTAGTTTTTAATTGACTTAATGAAGTGGTACACATAAGCTGTTAATTACGTTCTTAATTGTAGATCCGGAATGGGCGTCGTACAACATTGGAATTTTCATCTGCAAGCGCTGCTGTGGTGTGCACCGCAGCATGGGCGCACACATTAGCAAAGTGAAGCACTTGAAATTAGACCGCTGGGAGGATTCACAGGTGGATAGAATGAAGGAGGTTGGCAATCTGGCGGCGAAACAAAAGTACGAAGAGCGTGTACCGCCCTACTATCGACGGCCTAAAGAAAATGATCCACAGTAAGTTTTATTACATTTTTTGTTTGTTTTTATAAATTATATATTAAACGTACGGTGATACCTTGTTTCGGTATAGGCATATATAAATAATCTATATTCTTAGAGTATTACTTGAACAATGGATACGAGCGAAATATGACCGCGAGGAATTCTCACAACCCGGCCGTCTGCCTTACGCCAGCGGCTCGATGGAGGGCTTCTTGATGAAGCGCGGCAAGGAGGACAGCCGCTTTCAGAATCGCAAGTTTGTGCTCAACGAGTCGGAGAACACGCTGCGGTACTACGTGCGTGACAACGGCCACCCCAAAGCCATTCTGCAAGTGTCCGAAACAAACATAGTATTAGCGCCGGAGAAAATTGGCTATCCGAACTCGCTGCAGTTGTCCTTCCTCAAGGATGGTACGACGCGCCACATCTACCTCTACCACGAGAATCCGGAGGTGATCGTCAACTGGTACATGGCGATACGCTGTGCGAAGCTGCACCGCTTACAGTTGGCCTATCCGACCGCCATCGAGTCTGAACTGGTCGAACGCCTTCGCGACGACTTCGCTAAGGAAGGCTGGCTGTACAAAACCGGGCCGCGGCCGAGCGATGGCTACAAGAAGCGCTGGTTCACGCTGGATCATAGAAAACTGATGTATCATGATGAACCGCTGGATCCGCATCCGAAAGGAGAGATCTTTTTAGGTAAGTATTCGAAATTTTTCATGGGTTTGATATAATTTAAGGTGGGTTGATTGGACCTAGAAAGTTAGAAAATAAAGACTGCTTTGGAATTGATATTTTATATTCATGCTTATATTTTGATGGCAGGAATTGAAATTTTATTTTATGAGGATTGCTCAGCACATAATGAATTACTAGCTACGTATCGGTATTTAATATTTGATGTATTGCCAAGTATCGATATTTTTCGATACTTTGTCTATGTACGATTAATCTGTCATCTGTTCAAATCCATCTGCCAATGTGCAAGAAGTGCCGATACTTTCTTTCGACACTTTGGAATTGCTGCAGCATTGCTTTAGAATGTACTGATTTGAATACTTTCAAGTTTTGATGTAAGAAAGTATCAATAGCCTTTAAATTTTTGCCCCTTCAACTTTTGCAACGATTAATTATCAATACATTCATTCGATATATTGTTATTGATACTTTTGGCATGATTACAACCCTTAACTACTACCAAAATTGAAATAAAATATTATATCTAAATGCTGTTTTGATTTAACTTGTGAAACTTTAGGCCATGCACACGATGGTTATGCAATTCGAATAGGCAGCCTGCGTGCGAAGGATCACGCCGGCTTCAATTTCACGCTCACAACACCCGACCGCACGTACAATCTGTCGGCGATGGCCGAGGACGATCGCGACCAATGGATACATGCGATCAAAAACGTCTTCGAACAACCCCTCACACCGCAAGACTTTACGAGTAAGTGCAACCGTCGCTCGTGCAAAACGCGACTCTTCTACTCGATATTCTCCCACCTGCTGCCTTCTTAGCATAGACTGAATGCTTGCATACAACTATAACAAACCTTCACCCTGTTTTTTTTGAAACTTTTAACTCATTTCGTTACAATATTTACTCTTTCAACATGACATCGACACTACCACAACGACAACAATTTGGAATTTAGTTTTTAACATTGTTTTGGTAACGTATTTTGTACATACTGTTCTTCATGCTTTTATAATCTTTATTAATTGGTTATGCCGACGACATTAGCATCTCCTGCTTGCTTGCATACTAGTTTTGTAATTTTCCATTGCTTGCAATATGTAATATTCGCCTGCGATATATATATTTATATAATTAATTTGTGGCTGGACTCTCAAATAGTAATTTGAATGATGGTTGTCATTAAATGACTTACAAATTAATCTAACGTTGTTCCAGTATCGGCGAGATTAGTGCGAAAGCGAGCAAACACGAACTCAATTACAAATGCAATATTCTCACAACGGTAGTCTCAAGTGTTTCCTACTCCCTTCTCGCCACATATCAAGCACGAAAAAAGAACGAAAACTAATTCACACACACACACTCACTCACCCACCACACCTCTATATGAAAGGTGCGCGTCACTCGCGGTAATTGCGTTCGAAAAAGAAGACGTACCAGACAAACACGTTCGTTCGATACACATTAAGATGCAAGTAACACATGCATTCTTGGAAATGTCATCATCACCTTTTGCCTAGTCTCTGTATTTATTGCAATCGATGATGGAAAATGGTTCGTAATTACACGGCAACTTTTTTAATACTCAACAACAAACAAACGAAAAACAAACATAAGTTAATTAACATGTATTATGATTATTAAATCATCGTCTGATTATCATCTTGTTTCTTTTTTGTTTTTTAAAACTGAATTTTTATGATGGTAGTTGTGGGTCCCAAGCCCTCCCCACGGTGGAAGAGAAAGATTCCTGTAATAGTGGCATCGCTATAAAGAAAGGTTTGGAACTCGACTAAACGAAGGAGGGGAAAGATTCCTGTATTACCGACATCGTTGTAAAAAGTTTGCAACTAGACGGTGGAGGGGAAAGATTTCTGATATTCTTGAAAAAACATGGTTTGTGAGTTACAAACCATGTTTTTTTCGAACCGAGTAGGCTAGAGAAGAATTAACTTAATTTTAATAGAATGTGAACAATGCTTATCAACCGTTTAACGGTTGGACTACCTCAATTCTCATACTACACCCATGTTATTATCAAAAGCGGTGAAAGCTTATAGGAAAACTGCGACTCATCACTATCTTAGAGTGGTATATGTTTAATTTGTCCTATCTCTGCTATCACTTCCTGCGGTGTTATACGTACACTATTTAGTATAATCTGAAAATATAATTCAAACATCTAAATTAATATACAACTCATGTAAAGTTAGGAAACCATTTTTTATTACAATGCAAGTTAAAATGAGCAATATATTAAAAGTAATATAATGTTTGTTCTCAATTTGTCCATTTCGTAAATTCAAAATCGGCTCGGTTATTGTTCATCCCCTTTGACTAGCCCCGATCGGGATGAAACTAACATAGTATTGTCTCAGATAGTTTATGCGTATTTTCTCAAAGTATGGGCTCTATAGCTCATATAGTTTCCGAGGTATTTTGATTTTTCAGGTTTTGAAAATTTCTTAAGGGGGTTGATGAAATTTCAATATATCGTCATAATTTTCGATCTATTTATTCTCAAATAGATCTCTATATTATAGAGCGGATTGCGCTGATTCCGAAAATGTCATAATATGTGGGGGTCTTTCGTCGTTCTCGAGTTATTCTGAAAAATATACAATTTCAAAATGCAATTTGCTATCGCAAAATTCTATCCGTACAATTGCATTACATTGCCTTATAGGGAATGATGTTCTCTTTCATTTGTACAATTTTTAGCTTGTTCGGAAACCGGTGAGAGTATATCAGGTTATTGGAGTGATGGTTAAGGCGTGAGCCTTCTGTTTGGGCGCGGCAGATACGAGTCCCGCCTGCGGAGGTGAGAATTTTTTTTCTTTGAATTTTATTAATCATACGTTTTAGCAAAATAGAACGGTCAACCGCCGCTTCGCGGCTGCAGTTCATTTCTCCTCGGTGGGCAATCTTACAGTTCGCCGCTTTGCGGAGAACTTCGCGACTCTCGAGCACTCGTCGGACAGGAAAAGTGAGCCCGAACTTCGATTCTATGATCCTCTTGTTCGCTTCCGGCGACTCTACCACTGTACCACTTGGGCGACATACTTGGGCCGAAATAATCGTATATTTGAATAAATCATATTAAATTGAAAAAAAAAACTTTGATTAAAAATTTATATATTGTTATATGAAAGGTCTTTTTTATAAACACCCACCACTATGGTGAACCAAGATAAACTGAAGATCTATAATACTACACAATATACACTCCTGAGCTCGTCGCTCTATAACTGACAATTATTGTACCCAGAAATGTCTTGAGATATTCTGCACGACTTTATTAAAATATACGCTATCAAAACAATCTTAAACATGACTCTTAAAAATATAGTGTTGAACATTAAAATCTAAATTAAACCTTGCATTTCTCGCATAAACTGTATATAAGCATCGTCCTTTGTTACTTGTCCAGCAGGAGGATGGTTCTGTTTGATCATCAAATCCTTCTGCTTCACCTCGTGCAGAAGTGCACGCCGTGTAGGCATCTGTTTCTTATCCTCACGTTTCACACGCAACGTCGATGGCACAAACCGAGTGACATCTGCGCTAAGGTTGCGAATCTGAGGCTTGGCACTGATTGTCGCACCTTGCTTCGCAGACGGATTATCCGTACGAAGTACAAGTTGTGGGCCAGCTGATAGAACGTTCGGATTGGGCATTAGGCCCGCATGTGGCATATTTGGTGGAGGTCCTGGGAGGCGCAGCATCCTTGGTGGAGCCATACGTAGAGGCATCCGTGGCGGTGGTAAACCTGGAGGCGGCCCAGGTGGTAACAACGGCCTGCCAGGAGGAGGACCAGGTGGGACGCGCATGGGGAATATCGTCGGCGGTGGGCCAATGAGTGGTTTCATCGGAAGGACTGCCGCATCAGGGGGAATGACTGATGGTTGGTGAGTCGGAGCTTCAGGCAACTTAACAGCTTCTTCGGCCTTCTTTTGTGTGACTTGCTCCATTTCCTTCATAAAATCGTCAACATTTTGTCCAGATATTGCTACCATTTTCTGCTGTAATGATGTTGGTTTAGCATTATCTTCCTCGATTTGCTCATCATCCGATGAATCGTCGGACGATCCTGGATCATTCCATCTTTCAACAACTTCACCATCGCTGTCTATCTCTGGCGGTGGACCTGGAGGACATCCTGGCGATTCCATAATCGGTTGTCCAAGAGCTTGCAATTTCAGGGCGGTAGCAATTGAATAGATTGTGTGTTCGGTTTTTTTGATTTCAGTCGGTAGTGGAATTTGTAGCGATGGCGGTGGTGCAGGTTGTTGAGGGAGTTGTGGGAGCGGAATTTCATCAACAGTCACCTGCTGAGCACTTTTAACAGATTCATAGAAGCTCACAATTTGATTTCGTTTGTGTTCATAGTCTAGCTGTCGCTTTTTAAGGTCCGTGTATTTATCTGGATCATCTTTCCCCTATTACAAATCACCAAATCGATTTTAAATGTAACAATACTTTTAGTTTTGATCAATACTTACATACATACTGAGAACTCTCTCCAGAGTTTCTCTCAATTTCTTTCTCTTGTCTTTGAGGACTTTTTCATTAAGGGGAGACGGCTGAGCAACATTGTATTCTAAAAATCATGAATTTAATATAATTAAACTACAGTCGAGATAAATAAACGAACCCATTTGATCAATCTTCTCCAGCTCTTCAATAAGTTGATGTGGATCTTTCCCTTTCAAGACAGCAGCACGAACAAGTTGTCTCTGCTTTTTGTTCTTCTTTAGTTCTTGTTTCCTTGCCTCTTTACCTGTAAATAATATAAACCTTAGTTCATGAGGTCCTGACAAAAATCGATATTAATAACTTACGTGCTTGATCTGTGGGATTCATGTATTTACCACTTTTCGTGGTATTTATTGAGCGTCGACCCATTTCGGATTATTTGTCTATTTAATAATTATATTTATAACACTTTACGTTTAATGAAGACAATTAGAACACAGATAGTAAACAGTGAAGAACACTGGTTTAATATCAGCAATATTTGTAATTTTGATACTTGAAGAATTTTTTTGGTTATGTTTTTGTGACAATTTGTGTATACAATAGATTAAATCTTAAGAGAGATGTCCAACTCAATCTATGAAAGGTCGAGACTGTTTGAAAGGCGAATCGTGAAGGCGCTCGCATCTGACAATGCTTATGGATTGCTTATAAATTTCAAAATGTTTCGTATTTCGTTTTATTAAATTCCACCACAGGAAGTTAAAATTGTAAAATTTCGACAAGAAATCAGAGGAGAAACAAGAAACAAATAAATTATTCGGCGATTGCAGCGCCCTCGCACTGCGCCTCCTAAATGTTCGCCAATCAATACTATTTAAGTTGGGCTTCTCTATGTATTATTTTATAACCATACATTAAATCAGAGGTTCCTAAACTTTTTATAGCTGCGTCCACGTTTGGAATCCATTTAATTCCATTTAAATTTGACAAATTCTTGTGAATAATTATATAATATTTTTAAAGAACAACATAATCTATTTTCAGAAAAATTAATTAAATTTGTTATGGAAAATGTACTTTCCGAAATTTACACTCTCCTGCCATCTAGTATTAAGTATCAAACAAAAATTCACACCGAAGAAATATACCGGTTTAGTTTACAATCCACATTCCAACTTGCACTGCCATGCAATCACTTTTCAGTTCTTTTGTTTTAGAAGAGTAAAAACTGTGATATTAGTAACTATTGTAACATCAAGCAATATGGGTGATATGAAAGGAACGTCCATCATGACTGAGGTAAAGTTCACAAATATATTATCCCACTTTCGTGGTTATAAACCAATAAAAACACCCCTAAATATACAACAATTTCAATTCAAACAATCCAAAATTAATATTTCAGATCAAACGGGTTGAGGATGCTATTAGCACTTGCTATGAACGCGTCTATCAACTCGAGGCAAAAATCAACAACAAAAACATTACAGCTGAACGCAAAGAAAAACTCATGCAAGAACTATCTGAAGTGGAGAAGTTGTTGGTAACTAACAAGACAATTCTGAAGAACATGCGAAAGAGCAATCAAACCACCTTTATGGTAGCTGTCGGCATAGGTCTGATTATATTAATCGTTTGGATGCTTTCTGAATTGATTTAATTTAAGAAGGTGCATTATTTTTTCGATGACATTTTTACAGAGAATTTTTTATACTTTTTTTAATATTTTTGTGAATTAAATTATTTGATACATTTTTATTTTGTGCGTTTATTATGAAGAAAGAATTCCTCAATGGTGAGGTGTGATTTTATCTATGAATGTTGATTCTGTGAGTAATTTGAGTGTACTTATGTTTCAATTTTTCATATCTTCCTCTTTATCGTAAACATAAATGAATGGATGGCGTTCGATTAGTACAATATCTTTTTCGAGTTGTAACAACTGATTTTCCAGCTCACGCTTGCGAGTTTTCTTCGGGATTGTATCTGTTAATATAGGCAATCCTTGATAGACACGTTGCAATTCATCCCAGTTTTTCTTTAGTCCCTTTTTAAAATAATTTCCAATAAGATTATTTTATATAAAGTATAAACATTATTAATGTTACTTACATCTAGCAATATTTTCCTTTCATCACGAGTGATGTACGTGCATTTCTGCTTAACAATTCCTTTGACTTCATTCAATTCTTCAATATTCGCCTGCTTTTGCTTAATCATCGCATCCAAATATCTTGGAATCTTTGCGAATATTTTGTTGGATACCTGTTCAGGTTGTTTGGGGACAACCCGAAACATATTGCATTTCACGTCGAGGAACTCCTTCCGTATATGTTCCTTCGGCTTCATTTCAAGCGCTTTCTGAACGTTTTGTCGCACAAAGTTCTTCTTATCGTGGCGTATTTTGTGCATCTGTTCGTATACTACGCAGATACTCTTGGGGACGGCCTCTCGACGTGATTTCGTCACCTTGTCACCCTCCACCGAATTGCGATCGACGGCGAATACTTTCCCAGTGTGTTTGCGCAGGAAGCATTTCGGATCCGGGCGCGGTTCCTTCGGTCGTCCCATCACACCAAACGCCTTGCGTTTACGCTTTTGCTTCTCGTACTCCTTAACGATGTTCTTTTTGAAATTGGTCGGCGGTGTTACATAAGGTGCCATATGCTGGAAGGCTTCTTTGCCCTCTTTCTTCGCAGCGAGCAGATCGGTGATTTGATTGATTTGGTAGATTGTTTCATTGTGTTGCCTGATATATATGATGGACATTATGAATAATTAATAAAAATAATATAATAGAGTAAGATATATAATGTAATATATTCGTAAAAAAGTCTCGGTGACTGCAAGACTGTTTGCAAACTGTCTTTTATATTAGGCTTTATTGATTTCATAACCATGGTGATTTATTTCATCAGATTATCTAGATAGATTCCCTATCTATTGATCAAACTCAACAAAAGTGACATTAAACTCAAAACTTTCAACTTACATTTTCATGAGTTTACTGTTGTTAACACAAACACTTTTCAGACGTAAACAAAACAAACAATTGTTAAAAAAAACTTAGCCTCCGGATGGCATCCGGATTATATTTTACATCATTTTATTGAGCAATCGTCCTGATTACTTTTGAAGTCAAGCAACGGCTTCCCCGCCAACTTGTGTCCGTGTTATGAATAATCAAACGAAATAGAATAACACATTACCAGGGTGACTGTACCGCTCAGTGACTGGTCATAGGTGCAGCAAGCCCGGGTGAGAGGGTGAGAACCAGTTTTTTAGCTACTCACACAGCAGATCACATACGTCAATATCAGTGCCATCTGTGTGTATCAATGGTATCACATATACTCAACATAACATAGACGCACAGATGGCACTGCTATTCACATCTATTCTCTACTGCCATCTACGCTGTTAGAGTAGCTAAAACACTAAAACCCGTTCTACCCACCCGAGCTTGTTACATTATACATATACGTTCCCAACATGTTCTCCCACTTAACTCAGCATCCGACGCATGCGTGATAACATTGATGCACAGATGGAGCTGCTATTGACGTATGTTTTCTACTGCCACCTACGCTATGAGAGTAGCTAAAAAACATTATTTCGGAAACTCCAAAATAATGGCTGGTAGAAAATAATAAGCGTTCATAGTTACGCCATCTGTGATTCAATGTAACCTGGGACTTCTTATATTACTTACACACCTCTCCAACATGATCTCGGGCATATAGGGAACGTACAGTCACCCTCCCATTTCACCCGCGCTTTGTTAATTACTTCATCTATACATAATCTATATTTCAAAGTACGAAGTTAATTCGTAATTTTAACACATAAAATTATGTACTTTAGCCGCGTGTCGTTGCACGTGCCACGATAAACTATCACCGAAATCAGCAAATACATGCACCAAAGCCAATTAATTAACGCGGTTTGCCTGATTCTACCTGCGTTTATCACCAACACACGGTAATCACCATATGGCAGCAAAATATCCATGAGAAAATCAAACAAATATCTTCGTATAGATAAAAGCACAATATCCAAAAATATGAGGCGTAATTTACCGTCATTGACATGGAAAATCATAAATAAATATTTCCTCTCTCTGATAATTTAATCGAATTTTTTGATAATACCAACTATAAACGTTATAATCAACGTGGAAAATGATTTCATATAGTATTCAGTTGTGGCATAAACAAATCCTGGACAAAATGGGCAAAGAAATGAAAAACGATTTAAAGAAAATTAGAAGTAACAGATCAAAAATACGCCGGTCGAGAGCAAATGCCAGGGAAAGAAATCGAATGCATGACTTGAATGCAGCCATGGACATTTTGAGAAAGTATGTAAATGAGAAAATTCATATATAATTATAAATACTTTAAATTTTAGACATATTCCGGTACAAAATATTAAAGGGGATATCCAAGCAGCTCCCCAAAAACTCTCAAAAATTGAAACTATACGTTTAGCATGTAATTATATTTCGGTAATGTCGCAAACATTAAATGAAGGAAAATCAATGGACATTGAACGATATCTTCACGCTTTGAGTAAGGACCTGAGTCAAGCCACCGTCAATTTGTTAATGAGCTCCATGCATCAAACAAGCCCTAATTCTACTCCAATTTTAACAAATGCAGCAACGCCTTATTCTGATTTCTACAATAATTACTGGTGGAATCAAGAATATGAACGCTACGCAAATTGGAAAAATTATCATGATACATATCAGTTTAATTTAAATCATATAAATAATAATTACACTAATTCGATTTCAGAATTTAATTACAATTATTTATAAATGTACAAAATTGATAAAATGATAAACGACTTATTAAACAATCTAAATAATAAACTAAAACTTAAGACAATCATTTTTACAATTCGTATTAGGATCATAAGGTTCATTAACTTGAGTTATTATAGTTTCTAAAGGCGAATCACATAATGTACATCTCAGTACGCCACCTGCACTGAAAACTACGGCTTCTTCAGACACATAACAACAACAAATAGCGCACTTTAATTTCGAATTAATTAGCTGTATCATCGTAAACGAGCATCGATTATCGGCGTGTCGCATAGGACACGATAAACCTACGTACGCCTGCTCACATATTTTACATACAATATTCTCTTCCAAATTCAATCCTTTGCACTCACATAAAAGTCTCATAACCTCACGTACGTAATTCGTATTCAATTTATGTATTTTGAGGAAATTTGAGAGGACCGTATCTTTCAAATTTGTATAGCAAACATGTGCAACTTGTCGTTTGTATTCCGAAATGCCACCTTCTTCCTTCAGTTCTTGAACAATCTTGTCCAATAAATAAATCGATAATTGTATGTAAATCATAGTGATTATATCAGTCGCCTGTTTTAGGTTATACTCATGGAGTGTTTCAATAGTATCTACTACTGTTTCAGATATTTTTGCAATGCATAAATACTTTTTAAGATCTGACAATGTTAGGTCGTCGTAGTTTGTTGCTTTTGGGAGTTCGTTACCTATTAATATCTTCTTTTGAAATGATCCAACTCTGAAAAGTAAATATTTAATATATATTGTTCATAATAAACAAGCTGCCAATGGAAAATTACCTTAAAATTTCAAGTAAATCATAACCATCGTAAATACTGTCTAACGCCATGAATTTATCCAGTGCTTGTTTTTCTTTGTGGGCAAAATTCCACAATTTCAGTTTCAAACGCCCACTAAAGTGATAGCCATAGTGGAATGTAATTAAGGAGAGAATTGCATCATTTTCACTCAGAACAATATCCATTAAATTGTTCTTGCTCCAATCAAGGTTCATGTATATTTGACGTTTTTCAACATGTAGTTTATTATTCTTAAAACTTGTTTGTATCTCTAAGAGTACTCCAGTTAAAGTGGATACTAAAATGGAACCGTGTGCTGTCTTCTGAAAACCTGTTAAATAATATAATTAATTAATTAAAATCAGAGATATCAAGCCAATCAAACCTGTAATATTAATATTGGCACAATTCAAATCCATCCTTTCGAGAATTTCGGCATCTTTATCCAAAACAAACAATAAAATATGCGATTGTTGAACTACATGGACAATCATTCGCTTATTTTTAACTTCGACATCAATATATTCAACACTCATATCGGTTGTATCAGTTAATAGAATTTCCTCTCCAGTTTTGCAATAATTGATTAACACTTTGAATACTGGTATAATTATCACTTTACCAGCTTGATTACCAACAATTAACAATCCTAAAATGATTTAGAGTTTAGATGATGAAAAGAATGAAGGATTATAGAAACTATGCCTGAATTATCCTGCATCCCATACCAACACATCGTGGTAATCTCCTGCATTTTTGTGTTATACTCCAACATAAAATTCAGTTTAACTTCAGCGTATTTCTCCATAGGTGTTTGGTTCATCTGCCAGAAAACAATACGACCATCGCCATAGCCCACAATTAGACTACAATACGGCAATGCTTGCATAGTTTTGTGTTTTTCTGGTGGTTTTTGGTACAAAGTTGTCCAACAAAATGCTAAAATGTATATGTTAACTTTATCACTAACTATACTTTATTAATATTAATGATTTATCCCCAACCTTTAGCTGTGTGCATTGTTAATCTTTTAAGCGCTTCATCAAGATGTTCTGGTGAAGTATGTTTATCAATAGCTGTCCATCTGTATTTAAATCTTTCAATATGCAACTGATTTACATTCAAAACATGCTCATATTTTGTGAGGCCATAAATATGACAAACTCGTACATACAAATCCAACGATCCTACATCTGTAATCGTTGCAACTAGGCATTCTTCGCCTACAAGTTGGTTTGGACTGACTGAAGATTTAATCATGAAAAACTCTGTCTTCTTGATATTATCCAATCCTCCAGTGACATTGCTTTGTAGCAAACAAGTGAAAATCGAATCTGGAGGCAGGGAGAACAAAAACGATCCGACGTCGATATCCAGGTGATCTATTAGCATGTACTTAGACGGTTTGATAAACAATTTGTAGTAATTTAAGTAGTTTACATGTTTTTCCAAATCAGGATGAAGTTTTAATGTAAGAACGCCGGTATTTGTTGTTATCACTAGTAGATGTTGATTTCTTTGTATACTGAATTTCGGCAATGGTTCGTAGAGGAAATCAGAACAATCGACGAATCTTAATTCACCAAACATTTTAAATATTATTCGTTTTTGATAAATAACAATTGTGAGATCTAATGTCTTGTGAAATGTTTTGGTTAAAATGGACGAAACACGTGCTCTAACCCAACAGAGTAGAGCTGTCAAATACGTTTAAATTTGATGAGGTTAGTAAGAGATAGGTCTATTGTTTGTGATTTTAAGATTTGACAAGTCAAGGCTATTGCAAACCGTTATAAACATTGACGTAGGAATACATGGACCGTTAATAACCAAAAAAGCCAAAAGAAAAATATGAGCTAGAGTCAAACCGTTTTTGTTACGTGTTTGACCGAATGCAATTGAAGTTTTATGAGTTGTCCAAGTGTAAACAATCGTTATCTAATTTTACTAATAAAATCTCATTGTCAATAGTCCATGTATCTTTATGTCAATTATTGCAAATTGACCATTACGTACCTTAGATGTGTATGGTTTGTCATAAATCATTTGAAACGATAATTTCTAGTTGCTGGTTTTAATAAAATTCGTTCATATGTACATAATTTTATTTCGCAAATTTATAGTTAAGTAAAAAAAGCTACAGCAGGCGAAATAATCACATGAAAGTTCGGTATTTAACTTTTCCAAACGATTACGAAAAATGCATTTGTAGTAATTATAGTAAATTAATTCAGTTACATAATCTGCTACTTATTATGAAATTTCCCATTTACCCCTCCCACAGTATGTATCAAACAGAGATAACAATATATTAATCAGATCCATAGAAATTATAAGAGTGACGGAGACAACTAAATCAGCGCGCGCACATTCCATCCAGTATGTCACTGGACCATCCGATCTCTCTGCCCCCAAGAAAAACCTCACATTGCGTGAAAATGTGAAAAAACGTCGACGTCACTTTCAGATATTTACAAGTCTATTTTTGATCGAATTTCTACACACCACACGAACCGAATCAGTACATACCGTACACTGTCAACCCCGAAATGTTCATCTTGAAGCAATAAACAAAAGAGCGTGGAAATGGATAAAATATTCCATGAGAAGGTAATTTGTTCATAATTGCAGAATGTCAGGTCATAACCTATAGTCAGGTGTATTTTTATTTTACCTGGTGCATTGCACATGCGAATATTAAGGTGACATTGCAGTTTCTAATCAAGTTTATCGTGCTTTGCAGCAAGAGGGTTCTCTCTGCGCCCAGCACTGTCTAAATTCCCTTCTCCAGGGCGCCTACTTCACACCTGTTGACCTGAGCACGCTCGCGTTGAATATGGACGAGGCGGAGCGTCTGCGAATGGCTGAATGCGGTGAGGAGAGCGAGGAATACCGCCGCTTTTTGGCGCAACCCTCCGGCAACATGGATGACAGCGGCTACTTCAGCGTGCAGGTGATCAGCAGTGCGCTGCAGGTATGGAATTTGGAACTCGTGCCTTATTCGAGCACGGACGCACGCGTCCAACATGTCTTCACTGATCCATGCGTGATGAATGCATTTATCTGCAACTACAAGGACCACTGGTTCACCATCCGCAAACTGGGCCAGCAGTGGTTCAACCTGAATTCGCTACTCGACCGACCCCAGTTGATTTCGAACACATACCTGAGCTGTTTTCTAGCGCAGCTTAAAAACGATGGCTACTCAATATTTGTGGTTTTTGGAAATCTACCAGATTGCGAGGCGAATAGCGTCCTGCTGGCGACACCCATTGAGGCGTCTGTGGTGCCTCAGCCGTCACGTAGACTGGCCTCGACCAGTTCCTACGATGACGATCCGGACATGCAAGCCGCATTGCAGATGAGCCTCAGCGAGATGGATAGTTCGTTAAAGACCAGTGCCAACGTGAATAAGTGTAAGAATTTAAATAGTAGTGATGCGGATTTACAGCGCGCGATTCAGATGAGTTTGGAAGCAAATGCGTTTGATGTCGATGACGATGAGGATGCTTTGAAGAAAGCCATACACATGAGCTTAGAGTGCTAAAAATTGTTGCTTGCACTACTTTGTCACGTATACATATATTTCCAAGCAAATGAAAACAAAAATTGATCAAGTTTTTAATGTTCTAGAACTGATTTTACAAATTCGGCGATTTTCAATTTTAATGTTTAAGAGACGATTGTTGTGGTGTAATGTGATGAATATTATATTCACGTTTTTTTTTTCTTTTTCTTTTCAGAAGCACTGTCATTTAATGGTTGTTTATTTAATACTAAATTTATTGGAGTTCTGAATTGTGTGTTACTTATATTTCGCTAAAGTATTGTCAATTAATAAGATTTTTTATCAAACGATTAATGATTTTTAAGATAGATTCTATTCAAGAATATTTTAAGTTGTTGTTTTATGTTATAATAAATTATATTTTTGTTAACACTATTTGTCGGTAGTTCTTACACATTCTAAAATAAGCCCGTCTCAGCTCCGTATATTCATGTAAACGTTCAATTTTTTTGTACCCATAAAATTTAGCTAAAAATATGTACCGAAATGTATTTCTTGAAAAGTCAGACGAAATTTGACAGAAATTCTAACCTAAAATGTCGTCCAACAAAACGAACAAAACTCTGATTTGGCATATACTAGTAAACATCAAACATATGTTCACAATTAGTGTACTTTAAAAGTTTAATAACACATTGGAAAATAGCGCTTTTCAACGAAGCAATATCTCCAGAATGGACGACTCACACATTCCAATCGACATTAACACGAACAAACTCCTAGATTGGCTGATAAGTCGAAGACATGTATCCAAAGATTGGCAGAATAACATCCTGCAAATCCGAGAGAAAATCAATGCTGCTATCCAGGATATGCCTGCCCATGACGGCATCGTCAAACTGTTATCTGGTCAGCATATTAACTACTTCCACTGTGTCAAAATTATCGAGATTCTGAAAGAAACGGAGGCAGATACTAAAAATCTCTTTGGTCGGTATGGTTCGCAGCGGATGAAAGATTGGCAGGATATAGTAAGCTGTTACCAGCAGGACAACATCTATTTAGCCGAGGCTGCTCAGCTAATGATGAGAAACGTGAGTTATGAGGTGCCTAGTTTGAAGAAGCAGATTACCAAGTGTGAACAAGCTCAGCAAGATTGCGAGAAGAAAATCAAGGACTACACTAGAGCTGAAAATATTGCCACTAACGATTTTAATGCATCCTGTAAGCAGTTGGGTATTAAGGGAAAAAACATTAAGAGTGAATTGTTGGAACTTTTGAAGGAGTTACCCTTGATATATAAAAAGATGAACTTTGGCGAGTTACAAGATGGTATAGCTATGTATAAATCCTTTATGAATTTTCATTCTGGAAAACCAGACAACCTTCCAGCATTGCCTATCTTATCGTATTTGATCACACATGGTAATACTACAACTTATGAGTATACTTACAGTGAGAAACCTGTTACGGTTGAGGAACCTCCTGTTATGCACGAAGAAAATGCCAAAACTGATGAATCTGCAAATATTGATTTCGGTGATGACGTTCAGATTGATTTCTCGTCTTTGAATACCGAGAAAGAAATTGACTTCGGCGATTCGCCTTTAAATGAAGGCGATATTGACTGGGGAAATACTTCCTCTGCTGAAGAAGAGTTTGAAATCGTTGATATTGATGTGAATCTTGAAGAATCTGGAATTGTTGTTGAAAACTCTGGCCTTGATGGTGGCGTGGCAAAAGGCACGGATGCCTACACAATTTTGGATAATCCTAAGACTAGGGATCAAATAATCAATGACCTTATGGAGCTGAACGCATTTATTAAAATGCGTTTGTATGAGATGGCAAGTGGGGTTGATATGATGGGAATGATAAGCGGGCCAAATTTGCATAAAATGCAAACAATTGAGGGTGTTACGGCTCTTGGCGATCATGTCAGTATTGCATTAGATGGTTTGATGAATAAACGCATTTTCCACTTGCATAATATCAAACATTCGCCCAAGTATGTGGATATGTTAACTGCTTCATTGAAGCAGAAATTAGACGTGGTTGAGAGAATGAAAGCTAGTAAGACATTGGTGGAGGAGAAGATGGTGGAACAGGCTGGACAAATCAAGAAAGTTAATCCTATTATCAGGCAAGTGATTGATAAGACGAAAATTTTGCAGAAACAAATCGAGGAGGATATTTCCAAGAAATATAAGGGGCGAGTCGTGAATATAGTTGGTGCTGTTAATCAAATGTAATATGATTAATTGAAAGCTTGTTAATTGTGTATAATAAAAATATTTAATGGGGTTTTAATATAATTGATTAACAATACAGCGTCCCTGAGGGTTAAAATAAGCCAGTTCGAGAATTTTTTGTCGGTTCTGATCGCTTTGAAGTATGTGTTGTCTTTTGATTTCCACTTTCAGATATTGAGGGAAATTCCCAACTTTCTTAAGTATACAAATCATTCAGGTCGAGCGAACTTTGGTGGTCCTGATTCCTCTATAGCATGTTTTGCCGGTCAAGTATTTGCTTCAGTTATTGAGGGAATCTTTAAGGTATAAAATACGTCAGCTCGAGCATTTTTTTTTGAGATTCTGATTCCTGTGAAGCATGTATTAGCTCCTCATCATGCAGGGACGCACAAATTATTTCTATATGCGTACTACATGTACCTTAAGTTAGATTCAATTTCGTGTCGGACAATTATGACACTCTCCTGGTGAATTTATCTGTTTCAGGTGTTGTTGTCGTATCTTTCCGTTAAATTTCTGGGTTCTGTGTGTAGCCTACATTCCTGTATTTTGTTTCAACAGCTGACAAATGTAGCTCCAGAAATCAACTTCACATCGGCCCACACCTTAAAATTCCACAAACAATAAAATGTTCTAGTTCGGTTTCTTGATGACAACAAGTGATTTCCAAGATGCCACAAGGACGGAGAAAAGTGCCATTTAGTGGGAAAGCCAAAAAGGAGCAGCTGAAGCAGAAGAAACAAAAAGCGCACTTTCAGGCATCTCATTCAAGAGCGAACGTCCTCCTGAAGCATAACAGTGATGAAGAATCTTCCGACAGCAGCCACGTTCAGAAACTTAACTATCAACCGACGAAAGGTGGCCGTAATGCCAATCGATATGTTTTGCAATTTTACAAGGAAACACCCGAAGAGCTTAAACAGAGCAAAGAACTTGCTCGCCAACATCTCAAATCGATAGACTCAGGTAAATTAACAATCAACATTGATGACTACTTTATTCCGGAGCTAGACTTTCCAAAGAGACCAAAGTGGTCTTATGATATTAGCAAAGAAGCGTTAGAGTCTCAGGAGCAAAGATATTTTACGGAATACTTGAAAGACTTAGAGGAGAAAGTCAGTTGGAGGGAGCAGAGTTTCTTTGAGATTAATTTGGAAACGTGGAGGCAATTTTGGAGAGTCTTGGAAATGTCTGACATAGTTTTAATCGTTGTGGATATCAGATATCCTGCACTATTATTCCCTCCATCACTCTATGAATATGTGACGAATATTTTGCATAAACAAATGATACTTGTCCTGAATAAAATCGATCTTTGTCCAACACCATTAGTAGCAGCATGGAAGAATTACTTTCGATTGAAGTATCCGTCTTTGACCGTGTTGATGTTCACTACATTGCCAACTTATAATCTAATGAAATGTCAGGAAAATCGATCTGGTTTGGTCATCCGTCGGCGGAAGGGACGGATTCGTATGGCTGCAGAAGGCACACAACTATTACTAGACGCCTGCAAGAAAATCGTTGAGGATCGAGTAGACCTGAGTAGTTGGGAGCAGAAAATCAAGGAGGAATGCCGGGAAGACTTTCAGGATACAGATCGAGTGGAAGTTGGAGAGACGATTGATATTAAGAAGACTGATGCTAGTTTTTTCGAACACGAACTGTATAGAAACGCTGTTTTAACGATTGGTTGCATTGGCCAACCAAATGTGGGTAAATCATCTTTGCTCAATGCCATAATGGGGAAGAAAGTCGTGAGTGTTTCGCGCACTCCCGGTCACACGAAATACTTCCAAACGATTTTCCTCACGAAAAATGTGAGATTGTGTGACTGTCCTGGTTTGGTCTTCCCATCGAAAGTACCCAAAGAATTGCAGGTTTTAATGGGAAGTTTTCCAATTGCTCAACTTAGGGAACCGTATAGTTCGATAAGATATCTAGCGGAACGTATAGATATGCCGAAATTACTGGCGGTGAAAAAAGTCGATGAAGATGATCAAGGTGATCTTGCCTGGTCGCCAATGGACGTTTGCGATGCATGGGCAAAGAAACGAGGATATCTGACGGCAAAGGCAGCTCGATTGGATACGTATAGAGCGGCAAACAGTCTTCTACGTATGGCTTTGGACGGGAAGATTTGTTTGAATATGCATCCGCCGAATTATAAACCGGAAGATTGGGAAACGCACCCGGATGTCGACTTGGTGCGGTGGGTGAAGGCTATTACAGATCAGCAGAATGAGAGTGTATGTTTGAATGCACCAACCCCAACTTCTGAAGATGAATTAAGTCCATATTATGATGAGTCCGAGCAAGTCGAGAGTAATAAAGAGAGCGAAGGTGACGACGATGAAGACGAAGAATTTAACTTCCCTAGTAATAAATTTACTGCATTGAAAGAAGACGAATGAATTTGTTGTTTCTTGGCCGAAAAATATGTTTGTGGTGTTTGTTGCAAATTAATAAAGTTTAAATGCTTACATTAAATTTTTATTTGTCCTCGTTTTAAAGAAATAAAGTATAAGTAAAACATGAAAATGAGGTATGTATTGTTTGTACATTTATTTTCGAATGATATGTCTGATATTATTAGAAATAAGTAAAATTATAAGAATATATTAGAACCTAACCAAATTTAATTGTAAACGTTTGATATGTATGATTGGTTGCAAACAATTTGTTTTAAATATTAAGCTTTGCCAATTTGGTTGCAGAAGTTTAATAAAACTTATTAGAAAGTTTTGTATGATAAATCTAATCACATATTTTGTTACATTACTAATAAAATCACACGTTCTCGTGTTCATTAGGATTTGAACGTTATAGTAAACTAACACCATTGATTCAAATTTCATAATATTATGATCTGAGTTCATAATAATACATAACCTAAATGTTCAAAATAATTTTGCTCATGAATCTATGCTCTTGGAGCTGTTTACACCCAAAGCAATTTGCGTGTTTCTTCCATATTAATCTAATATAAACCGAGCTGAAATAATTTTAAAATGCAGGATTCATTGGAGGATTATCTGAAAATAGCAGGAGTGGGCAAAGATAAGAAAATTAAGTATGTATTCCACATCGAATAAATTAAAACCTCCAATATTTGTACTAATTTCTTTGAAATTCTAGCAACGAAAGATTAGCAAGCATTAAAGCAACTCTGGAGTGTAAGAAAAGAGCAGAGGATTATGCCCAACGAATTGTCGAGGTACTCATTGAAGGCAAATTACAACCACAAATATTTTTAAAAAGTGTAAGGTCTTACTCTTACGTTACCTATTTTCTAATCACAGATCATAATAAGACATATTTGTAGCTGAATTGTATCAATGAAGATCTGTATGAGGATGTGGTTGATGAAAGATCTATTACAAAGCTTTGTGGATATCCAATTTGTGGGAAAACAATTCCTGCAATGCCTGAGAAAAAGTATATTATTTTGGCGAAAGTCAACAAAGTCTTCGATCTTACCGACAGAAAGGTCTATTTTTATTCCATGCAATATAACCTTGTTTTATTTATTTAATTTTAGAAATACTGCAGCAACTTTTGTTATAAAGCTAGTACCCACATTAAGAAACAAATAGATAATTCACCACTATGGCTTCGCAAATCGGAGACAATTTACGAATACAACTTACTGCCTTTTACAAATGCAGGCCTCTCTCCTGGCGAAGAGGTTGTTAATAGTATTAAAACTGAAACCCACACAGAACCTGATAAAGAAGATGATGATAATTTTACATCCATTACTGCGTTCACTGAAGCTTGTCTTGGAGAAGCCGAAGATAATCTTCCAGACGATGATCCTGATAAATATAACAATGGTGAAGTAAAATTAACCGAAGAAAATATTCTTAATGAAATCAGCAAGACTGGGAAATCTATTTTAAAGCAACAGCAATCTATGGATGAGTGTATTCAACAAGATGGTGAAGTACCTTCAACTTCAAATTGTTCGAATGTCATAGGAAGAAAAAAAGTCAAGTTTATTGATAATATAATTGAGACACCTGCAAAGAAAGCAAACATTCAGAAGGAAAAGGAAGAATTGAAAGCAAGTGTTGAAAATATTTGCAAAGCATTTAATATTAACCTTGATTTGAATAAGGGCAAGGGATTTGAAAGTAATAACCTCAATTGTGTGATAACCTCAAGTGAAGATAACCTCGAAAAAGAGGTTAAACAATCTAGCATGGAACAGAGCGATCGAAATATTAAAATAGACTATAATAAAATGAATAATATCATCCGAAAAGTGAATGAGACTGAAAGAATGAGAAATAAACAACCCATTCTTATTGATATAGCTCCAAAAGCATCACCTTTCCCTAAAATGGTAATAGAACCAACCCCGCCGAAATATGCAGAGCGTATTATTGCCATAGCCAATAAAACTTTGCCTAAATTACCAATAACCCAAGATAAAGATATGTATACTATCATTGATAAAGTTAAAACATTGGAATTGAGTAAAAAGAGGAAAGTTAATGAGGAGGATGAAAAAATGCGTAAAATTTTGGAGAAAATTCAAAAGAAAAACACGGTTGAAAAGAAATCTCAAGTGATAATGGTTGATACTCTTGTAAATCCAGAAGTTCATCGTTCACAAATTGAACAAGCTGCCAAAACAACAGCAGCAACATCGAAAAATATTCTACGAATTGAGGAATGTGCACAAATAACGCGTGCCTTCCAAAAATGGTTAACAGTCGAGACGTTTGTGTTCCTCTATGGCGAAAAGAAAATAAGACAAATGGTTAGCAACGAACAATTGGATTCGTACTTTACGACATTAAAAATTGCCGAATTGGAAACATCGAAGCAGTTGAAGTATTTTGAGATTTGTAGACGATTGCAGCTGAAAGAAATACAAGATGAAAAGTTTGATAGTGGTTGTATGGATGCAGAAGAAAATTCACGAAGTTCGTTGAAACCTGTTCCACAGTATGAAACATTAAAGGAAGAAGTTGAAGCTATGAATTTGAAAGCTCACGCTTTTTATAGTGGGCAGATTGTTGTGAACGCAAAGAGTTTAGATGAACAAGTTGATATGAAGAAGAAGGAGGATGTTGTTTTACCTTTGGTTGAAGTTTCCAATACAATTGCCTTGAGACGTAGTGTTTTTATTAAATCCGTTTCACAATAGTAAGTTATACTTTATTATTTCGTTTATGGTTTAATTATCATTTAATTAAAATGTCTATAATTTGTTTTATTACAGTATTAATAATCATCTCTATGAAATGGCACTTCCCGAATCAACATTATTAACGGTACAATCATTGATAAAAACCTTCAAACTTGACGCAAACAATGTAGTATTCAAACCAACTCAGTGGAATACAATCGCATTAATATTAATTAATTGGTAAGATTAATATAAATCATTTCTTATTTATATTCATACTTATTCAACATTTATTCATTCTTGTAATTCTTCAGCCTAAAGAAGAAAGAAGAGGACTTGATATCAACAAAATGTCAAGAGTACTTTGAAAAATTCAACAAAAGGTTTCCGAACTCCAATGATTTGTTGACAGCCTGCACTGCAATTGTTGAAAAGTTTGACACTTTTATTGAGGGTCATATCTTGGATAACAATTAATTTATGTTACACTTTTCATATTTTTTTTTTTGACGTTTATTATTTCAATAAAAAACAAACAGTATCGGACGCCAGGTTGACGCATTTATTTTACTGTTGTATCGATATACATTGGTTATTGCTGCATATTTTTTGTGAAACGTTCAGAATTGTCTTGGCAAAATGGGGACTAATATGCTTTCGGCGAAGAAAGTCAAATTGCATGGTTTGCAAGATAAGCGATGGACGGTTCAGGATCATTTGACGCAATATAAAGGATTGGTGAATTTGTACAGTAGGTATAGACATTTGCAGTATATTATTGCAATTCGGCATTGATTACAGCTGCGGAAATGCTAGAATATTTAAGAGAAACATTTTATATTCTATATTTGCTTCCTTTCGTTGATTATCTCTTTGTTGAAGAATGTTATCACTGTTTTTGGTATACATGATGTTGATTTACGCATTTATATATAAATTGTAGAGGTTTATATCAGGTTCAATCTAAAAGTGGGGTAAGTATCGATACTCGTCGATTCTTCGGGTATTGAAAAATCTCGAAAGTTTGGATACCTTCTCTTTCGATTTTCGTGGTTTCATAAATATTCCCTACAAAATTTCATTTCTCATTTTATTTAAAATGCTGACCATTATAATTTTCGAGGTTTGGGTCCGAGACCGTATATTGTACAACAAGCTTGTGATAGTACCTGTTTCCTCAGGAATATGAGAAGGAGAATGGTGCAACTCATAAGAGTCTTACAAGTTAGTCTTACTTGTTAGCAAAAACATAGTGTACAACTCACATGGAATGCTCTTTCCTCTCGTACGTCTGAGAAAACGGGTACCATCTGATGCTCGTTGTACAATATACTATTCTGCAACTATTATGTGTGAAAATAATAATTTCTTAATCAAAAATGATGCTGAAATGTGTACATTATATAACAGGAGTAGAAAAATTCATTAAATATTTATACCACATCCTAATACTAATATATAATCACTAGGGCGAGACAAGAAAATCCTCGACACAGACACGAAACTAAACATAAAGAAACGAAAAAAGGAATACAAGCAACTGAGCAGGCAAATTTCTCTAGGCAGAGAAGAGTTGAAAAATTGCATGTATGGAGATCAACAAAAGGTCCGAAATATTTTGTCGGAAGATAGATCCATGAGGTTGGCCTACCAGGAGTTACATGCAACTGTAATGCCTTATAAGGAAATCTGTATGCATTTCGTTGAATGAAATATGTATTAAATTTTTAGAAAGTTATAGATCACATCTATCAGGACAATTTTGCAAGGCGCAAAATGTTAGATCTTCAGAATTATCGCCTCAAGCTGAAAATTTGCAAACTTATCAAGTTACGGGTATTTATAATAATTGTTTTATAAATTAACTATTAATACTCAAATTATTAAGCTGGAAGAAGGAGATTTGCAAATGCAAGCCGAAATGCAAACATATAACAAGACCCCTCTAGAGATCCAGATTGCTATTGTAACTGGCAAGGTGCAGGATATGATATTGAAGAAAGAGGCGGCCATTACTGTCAAGACTACCTACAAGACATTGATTGATATAATGACAAAGGTTGATTAGTTTTCATAATACCCGCATTATAATATTAAAATATTACTTTCAATTATAATACATACAATTTGTAGGATGCTATTTACTACGATGCTGTCCTGGAAACACTTAAAGAAGATGTCTTAGTTCAAGGTTCCTGTTTGATCCAATCAACAACATTGGGGCAACTTGCTACTGAATACGTTGATGATAGAAGAACTGAATTTGAGACTCTGCAAGCATGTGTTAAGGAGGATATGAAGATTCGAGTGAAAAATTTGGTAGAAGTTGAAGAACAGATTGATGAAACTTTTAAACATCTACGTGGGCTAATAAGAAGGGATGTAAGTTCAATCAATGTCTGTTAGCAGCAGACTACTCACACAGACAGGAATAACAATAGAAGTGTGGGGTTACTACCCACTCATCTGTGATGCACATTTTTTCGTAAAGCAGTGTAAAATCACTAGCCGTCACAAATTGCATTCTTCCAATTTTGTAAATTCTTCTAGGCTTTCCTATCGCTATGTTAACTTTTACTGCTTTATTGTGCCTCTACTTTTCATTTCCAGAGTTGCTTGTTCCGACACAGTTCCCGCTAAATCTTAAAACCCCTGGTCCGTACGTCCGTTTTGTAGCACCGCGGAACCCTTTGCCGTTAAATTGCACTTTTCCGAACGGCGGACCTTCTGCACCGCATGTGCGTCCCCGCGGTCTTTTCCGCCGCTGGCTGGTGGTTTGCACAGCCCTGCCGCAGCCGGAGGCTACTTACCCTGTTGCCAAGTTGCACCGGCACGAGTCTCTCTCACTCGGCTTGGTACCTCCCTCAATCCTACTTAAGTCCTAACTAACCAATCACCGCGCACCGCGATCATCACCGCTAACAATCTAACAATCTCAAAAGTTCAAGCCCATCAAGAGCAGCTCTGAACTTCTACTATTTTACTAACTTCTTTTACTTGGTTCTGGATC
>WSZQ02086444.1:29521-49898 GCA_019419845.2 Weissflogia rhopalogaster
CAGAGTGACATCACAACTTGTATAGATTCTCATATCCCTGCTACCGAAAGTTGGATAGCATTGCAATCTCAAATTCAAGAAATCACTGATCTCCTTCAAATTCTCAAGGAGACCACGCTGGTATCTAATTTCGAAGCAATCTTCCCTTGGTAACATTTTACTACTTTTCCTGATAGCAAGTCTCATTTTCAATTGGTTTTACCAGTATGCAGGAACAGGCACGCCAATCTGAACGACTGACGATGTTCGTCGTCAATAACGAAGAGGCCCGAAAACGTCTACAAGAAATGAAAGAACATGCAAATGTAATTGCTAACAAGTTGGAGAATACAATGGTAGACTCAACTGATTCGTATAAGGAGAAAAAAAATGAACTTTCGGAATTGATACAAGAGGAGGAAAAGCGTAAAAAAGAAACGCTGAATTTGTGTGAGAAGCGTGGACAGCTTCTGCTACAGATTCGGAAAATCCTACAACATTTGGAACATATAACGACCAAGGTGCAGACTGATGTTCAAAAAAAGAATAGCGATTCTGGTCCAGTCGATGCAATCGATTCGGAAGAGTCTGTACATTTACCACCCTTGGAACCGGATGGACTGAAATCGATCGCGCTCGTACGCAATAAAATCAGTGCACTACTAACGCAGTTCTTTGATTATGAGCGTGATATGAACGAGACCACTGCGTTAGAAGCTGTGGAAATGTACACTCAGCTTATAACTCGAACTTGTAAGACTATTGACTTCAGCATCGTTGTCGCCGAGTGTAAGTTCTTGTTTTCTATGCTGTGCAAATATCAAAATATTCACCTTATTTATTTTACAGCTGATTTGCTGGAGGGACTGATGTTTGAAGATGCTCTTATTCCAACTAGAGAATTTATTAAAACAGAGAGTGAGCAAATCGTCACCAAGATGTTGCAGATTGAAGAAACGACCATGTAAGGATAAATCTTGCAATGAATCAAACTTTTTTGGCTTTTAATTTATGTTTTTCGTATATTTTATATTAAAAATTTAAATGTACGGTTCGGTTAACTTATTATGTTAATATATGCGACTATAATTGGAATAAAACAAACAAATTGTGCTGCCAATTGGAACTAATTGTAAGTAGTATTTCTTTTGAACTGGATAGTTATTCAAGCAATGCACTAGTATGTTGTGGTTCATCGAGCATGGAATGGTACTCGGTTAACGTTACCTCGGTTAACTCAGCTATGTAGCTACTATAAACATCTTACTGTGCAATTTACTAGTACGGTTATAACAGCCATAGGACGAGTATGCCATTACTTAATCAAAATCGATGGGAAAATGTGCATATTATACAACGATGTAGAAAAAAGCATAGTATTATTATTAAAAGTAGTTTACTGCATATGTTACACAATCTATTTTCGCATCATCTCTTACTTCTCTACGTATTGAAATAATTATATTATCAGCAACTTAAAATAAGCTACCCTTGTTTTAACTACAGTTGTTTTTTCAAGACCTTCTCAAAATGCACTGATTAAAAACTATTGAAACAAAAAACAAATCCAAAAAATAATCAATCCTATCATCCTAGTGAGCCGTGCTTCTTTGCAAGTATATATAAAGCTGACCAAAATGTGTACCTTTCATTTTTGGGTGTTTATTGTGTTAACTAATGTGATTTTTGGTGTTAAATTAATTTCAAAAAAAAAATAAGTTTATTAATTCGTTGTTCAGGCAGGTGCATTAATTTAAATTTACCAGATATCAGACGATATGTCGCAAATAATTAAATAACGTTGCTTACAATGCAATCTTAAAATTAAGTCTTGATAATTTTTTTTATATATTATCATATTAATTTAATTTAAATACCAGAAATACAGAAGTGAATCTAATCAAAATTAAAATCTTCTACGAAGAATGTTTTTAAAAGAATAATTTGATCATAAAATAAAATATCTAAACAGGATATTCCAATGCTTTGTTTGAATTTCTCCCTTATAATATAAAAGTTTAAAAAATTAACCCAGACCATGCGTTTCCTGTGTTTCATTTGCATGTCGCTGCAGCCTTTCTTGAAGTGATTATCCTTCAAATATTAAGTTTTAATGTTTAAGGGAGTGATTCGATGGAGGAACTTCCTTTACCGCGCGCAACAATTTCATTACGCTATTATTAAAATTGAAAACTCCATCGTACTTATTGATCTGTAATTATTTAAAAAGTTTTAGAAATGAAAGTGAAGAATATGAATTTGCTTCCATTTTTAAAATTGACTTTGAAACTTTAGCACAAAAAAAGAGTTAATTAACTTGATTCATCAATACGCCACCAGAAGATAATTAAATAACGTTGCTTACAATGCATTCTTAAAATGATTTACACAGTACGTATAACTTATTTTATATATTATCTGATTAATTTAACTACTAGAAATACCGAAGTAAAACTTGTCCAAATTAAAATCTTCGTATACACTAAAAACATTAATTCAAACATAAAATAAAATATCTAAACAGGAAGGAGTATTCCAATGCTTTGTTTGAAATTCTCCCTTATAATGTAGAAGTTCTTAAACAATTACTTGCACCATGTGTTTTTTTCTTTTGCATGTTTCTGCAACTGTCGCATGGAATGTCCTCCATTAAATCATTAATTAAACAATAAAATAACTGGTTGTTTTATTTATTCAAAGAAAACATGTAATCATATACAAATAGTACAAGTTTAAATACTTCTGTTATCAAAGTTTACAAATATATTAAATGTGTTTAATAAAACATGAAATGAAACAAGAGTGAAACGGAAAAAATGAAACCAAAAACTTAATACATTTGCAATAGAACTGGAC
Organism: Weissflogia rhopalogaster; assembly: GCA_019419845.2. Lineage (NCBI taxonomy): Eukaryota > Metazoa > Arthropoda > Insecta > Coleoptera > Staphylinidae > Weissflogia > Weissflogia rhopalogaster. The sequence goes on from WSZQ02086444.1 coordinate 32,357, forward strand.
AATGATCGCTTCCCATTATCTCAGGCAAAATACTGCTATCCCCAACTTTTTCCGTAATACGCTCAGAGACAAAGAAATAGTCCAGTCTCCATCCTACATTTTTTGCTCGTGCATTACCCATGTACGACCAGAAAGTATAACCAACCGCCTCCGGATGTAGATGCCTATAAGTATCGACAAAACCAAGTGCGAGAAAATCCGTCATTCCATCACGTTCCTCAATAGTAAAACCAGCATTTCTCACATTTGCTTTCGGCCTAGCTAGGTCAATCTCTTTATGTGATACATTCATATCACCGGTGATTACAACCGGTTTAATTTTATCCAAGTCTGCACAGTACTTTTCAAACAATTTATTCCATTGCAAACGTTTATCAAGTGTGATAAGTTTGCGGCCAGCATTTGGAACATAAACGTTGACGAGGTAGAACGTGTCGAATTCGAGTGTAATCGCACGGCCATCGGTATCCATTTTTTCATTGCCGATGCCCATCTGCACCTTGAGAGGTTCTACCTTAGACCAGGTGGCGCAACCGGCATATCCCTTTTTTGAAGTCGAGTCTACGTAATATTTGTAGGGATACTCACTGCTGAAATCTTCTAGTGACGAGGGCAAATCCGAAGCAGCACAGCGTACCTCTTGCATGCATATGATATCCGCCTGTTCGTCTAACAAAGGTGCGAGAGCTTCCTTTTTCAATAAGGCTCTAATACCGCCTACATTCCAGGAAAGTAATTTTAGTGATTTTTCGCCCGCAGTGCTTTTCGTAGATGGCTTCGCAGTATCAACCTTTATTTCTAGAGATTCTTCTTCAACTTGTTTTTTTGATGATCTTCCTTTGGCAGTTGGCTTCTTCTTGGTTACGACAGTGTTTGATTCCGCAACCTATTTTTACATTCAGTTAATTTAAATGTGTTTAATCACATAAATGATACACGTACCTCATTATCTGAAGAAATATTTTCTTCGTCATTAGCTGGAGGACTTTCTGCTTTCGCTTGAGTATCCTTCTTCGTAGTCCGTTTAGTTCTAGTCCTTTCAGTCTTTAAATTGAGAACACATTAAACATGTTATAAGAAAAATGCATGAAGTATATATTACCTGAGCAGTCTTCTTTTTGGTTGCAGCAATTGGCTTCTTATTCACAACAGTGTCTGATTCCTTAACCATTTGTTTAATGTGAAGTTAATTATAGATTTTTAATCGTATCACTGAGGTACTTACCTCATTATCCGAAGATGTATTTTCGTTTTCATTAAATGGAGGTTTTTCTGCTTCAGCTTGAGTATCCTTCTTCGTAGAACGTTTCGCTTTAGTACTTTCAGTCTTTAAGTTGAGAACACATGTATTATACTATTAAAAGAATAATGCATGAAATATATTTTACCTGAGCAGTCTTCTTTTTGGTTGCAGCAACTGGCTTCTTATTCACAACAGGGTCTGATTCCCCAACCTTTATTAAATGAAGGTGAAATTTATATATTTTTTACTGTTATGACTGAGGTACTTACTTCATTGTCCGAAGATGTATTTTCCTCCTCATTAAATGGAGGTTTTTCTGCTTTAGCTGGAGTATCCTTCTTTGTATTTCGTTTGGCTCTAGTACTTTCACTCTTAAAGTTGATAAAACAATTTAAATTTTATTTTGATTAAATTGTTTTTGCAAAATAATTCAAATATGAAATATTGTTTTACCTCAGTGGCTTTCGCTTTGGTTGCTTTCTTCTTATTTTGCTTAACTTTTGATTCAGTCTGAAAAGAATAAATACATTCGTATACCACATACCACTTTTTAATGGAAGGAGGAAATGTATATTTACGATTATACCTTACTCTCCAATTCATCATCTTCATCAAGACCTACGGAATTCGACTTGACTACCTTCGGTAGTTGTTTAGCACCCTTTTTGATTTTATTAGGTGCGTCCTGCTATCAATAATAAGAAAATGGATGGCATGACAATTATTTTTAACAAACTTATTTTATGTACCTTATTTTCTGGGATGTTTTCATCACTTGCTGGCGTTGGTTCATTTCCATCTGGCTTTGATCCACTCACTTCCTTTTGGTTTGGCTCATCCTGTGAAAATAAAGGGTTACAATACTCGCAAGTAATTTCATCGGCGGAGTTTAATTACCTCTGCATCTGATCTTGGCTCAGACTCATTTTCAGAGATTGCTTTCTCGGATTGTTTGCCTTTGCCTCGAGTTGTTTTCTTTTTAATGTTTTCATTCTGCACTGCTTCAGCCTGTAATACTGATTGTAAGATACTTTTCTTATATAATAGTAAGGGCAATTTACCTTGCTTTCCCCTTGGGTTGCTTTAGTGGCAGAACGGGCTGGCCTCCCCCGTTTCGGGACGATTACTTCGTCATCGAGAATTTGATCCTTAGGACTTCCACGCTTCTTGGAGGTAACTCCTTCTTTCTTGGCTTTTTCTGATGTTTTGCCCATTTTAAATATATATTTGGAAACTTGGCATATAGTTATATATTGAAGCTCTATCGATAAGGAACTGTGCGCAAACTTGTGATGACAATATCTTAAGGCGTAACATCCAGAAATTCGCGGGAATTTCTCTGACGGAGCAGAAATCGAGGTTAATTAACGAACAGAGCCGGAAACCGAAAGGAAATGAACCGGGTGAAGTTTGAGAGTTGCGGTTCGTTGGGAGTTGAACTGTCTAAAAATATAGGAGAGGGAGAGCTGATTGGATATCTCATATGTAGATGTCGGTATTTGTATTAAATTTGCTTTAAATTTTTTAAGAAGTTTAAGAAGAAGAAAAGGGATTACAATTCTAAACGAAACTATATGTTAAGTATGGTAAATAATGAATGAGATCGCAATCGGAAAAGTATGAAGTGTGAAATTTGAAAATTGGAGTTACGTTGCTAAAGTATATATGAAAAAATGTGTTATTTTATACACAGTTGTTTTAAATTAGAATTAAATTTAGAAAAAGGATAATCATTTTAAACAATACTTTATTTTTAGTATGGTAATTTACCTTAGTTCCTTCTTTGAAGCACATGTTACATATCGAAGGGAATGGTAATCCGAAAAGTGTGAAGGTATGAACTTTGATAATCGATTAATCATAGATGCCGCTAGGCGTATTAAATTTGAATTTAATTTATTTAAAAATTTGTACGAAGTTGAAATGAATTGAAAACATTATTTACGAGTATGATATATAACTCATGTAAGTCATGCGAGTGAATAATGTGCATTACATGCCACTCGCATGTACACTATATTTTATACGACAATTATGTGTGAAAATAATAATGATTTAGTTAATATTCATATATCAAGTATTCAAGTATTCAATGCAAAGCAATGCATATTATAGGAACGTAACCGCATTATTTGATAAGCAAACAAGTAAGCCATGAAAATTTTTAACATGTGTTTGATATTTCGTAATGAAAAACAAAATTGAAATGTATTTATCAAGCGACACTGTTATGATTGGCAGCAGGTTATGTATACCATTATTTAACCAAAATATAATGTGCTCATTATAAAACAGGTGTAGAAAAGTTGACATTGTTAGTGTAATAAAATTTATAATGCAACAGTGTGAATCTTTTCGAATGTGAACAAAAAATAACAAACTTACCTTTTCCTGAAAAGAGAATTACAGGATACAAGCAAAAAACATTTAACACGTGGACGTTTTTTGTATTAATATGTCTTACACATTATTTGGTATTCTTTTTTATACATTTAAGCGCAACCTATTAACAAATTTTATACATTTCTTCGTTTTTTTAGTATTCTCCTTTGTTAGTGTTAATAATCATCTGTATAATAATTATTTATTTTTGGGTGTACAATAATTTCGTCGTTTTATTCCATTTGGATATCGCCATGAGTCTGCATTAAGTAAAATTTCTCAATTATTTCCGAATAGTATCGTTACTTTCATTTCTTTATGTTTATAATTAAGTTACATACGCTATTGATATTGTATATAAATTATTTCATTCTGTGACACATTCGCCACTTGTACAACCCCACATGCTCATAACCTCACTTGATCGCTATGCGGCGATAACCTCACAATCACAATGTTCTCCCTCAGCGGTGTTCATCATTACATGTTTCTTACATTAGTATACTGACACAATAATAATAATAATAATAATAATAGTGTTATTATCGCGTTCTTTTACCGGTTGTACATAATCATGCATATGATGTGAGTAATATCACGGCGATGGGTGTAGTATCCTCTGTGTGGTAGGTGTGCAATATCGTTATTTACTTTACATTACCGGGTAGTTGGCGTTTACGAGTGAAATGAATATCTAACAATCAGTCGAATAATAAATTAGTTAATTAATTGAAACAGCTCGCAGAGCGCGAAACACGGTAATCGAGTTGTAGCGATTCAAGTAGGTGTGTAACTAGTCGTACGAGGGGCATGCAACAACGAGAGGAGCGAGAGTGTAGTGAATGTTAGGAGCAAGATGGCGACGAGGCGGCAGTCGCCGCCGGAAGTGGACGCTGCGCCGCTCGACAGGTTGACGTTGTATCCGCTAGCGTACGTCATGTTCACGTTGAAGAGGCCCTCGGTGAGGCCGTGTGGTGAACGGACCAGCAGCAGGTACTCGCCGATGTCGCTCACGCGTACTTTCCGTATGTACAGTACGGCTTGATGGCAGTGTGCTGTTGTTGTATTCTAAAATTTCACCAAAAATAACATTTCACTCTGATAAATAGTTAATAAGAGAAAACAAACATCTTTTTAAATATCTTATGGAGGCTTATTTCATTGATATTAAATTTGTTTGTAATTATTAGTTTATTTCATAGACTACTACTAAATTATTGCAGTTTGTAGTGGTTCTATGTTCATCATACTATGATCAGAACTATGAAATGTCTTCATGTTTAGTCATAACAAATGGATGTATCAATATTTCTGGTAGATGCACCTTTTCAAACCGGAGTTTTCTTAGTTTTTTTATGTCTATTTTCTGCCACATTTTTACCACTGTGCAACGAGCCGATGAAAACCGTTAATATTTAAAGCGGTAACTACCCCTTTCTTTCACTATTTAGTTATTGCATCGGTCCTAATCTTTAATATATCAAGAACAAACTTCTTATTGACAGTTGTAACCTTTAATGGCAAATATGTGGCTTTTTGTTGTAAGAACATCATGAAAATGATTATCTTCTTTATTTGTAGTATCATCAAGGATCTGCTTTATCAATTTCATTCAAGAACGGGGATGATTCTGCGCCATATGAACTTTGTCTGCTCTTACAATTAGCCAAGAGATTTTTAAGAGTTCAGGCCTCCCCTACTTGGTCAGAAACTGACTGTTGGCAATATTCAATCCTGCAATCTGTCGTGTCTATATTATGTCAAATATATAATTATTCCAATTTAAAAAATAGTATTTATTCATTTGCCTCCTATGATGTTATGTCATGGTATCCTGAATATGTCTACACACTATTAACATCCTCTCGTCGTAGATATCCGACGAACTTTGTTATTACCTTTGAAATTTCATTAATAATTAACTCGCATGCCATCAAATTTCAGTTAATGATTTAGTATAGAATAAAGGAATATTCCCCAGACATTTTCTTCCTTACATTATTGTACTAAACCGTATAATAAGAATATGATGGTATTATACTTACGGTAATGGCATAGGCAACAATATCCGTATCGGCTTCCCCTGGTTTATAGACTCTGTCCTTAGCAATCCAATACACTTTATTAAACGTTGGATTGGCACAGAATTCCATGGTTAATGTTAGTGGTTGTCCAAATACGCCAGTGATGGTTTTGTTCGTGGGGAAAATTGTCGGATGGCCTGTAACATAATGCAATACTTTGAGTGACTAACAAACAGCTAAATGCAAATCCAACAAGATGGCCGCCGATGAACGACCGGCACTTCCACTCACTCCTACATCAAAGCATCAAAGCGTGTCACGTTCTGGCGGCTTTAAGTTTTAATTATTTATGGCGCATCCGCCACGACTGCCGCCTCCCTAATACACGCGCACGCTCTTGCAACACAATGAAATAAAGATAAACGCGCATTATAATTGCAAATCTGACCGCCACCATCGCGCCCGTGAGCTGTTTTCCATTCTTCTTACATATATTATACGTGTTTGCGTCTTTTATTTGCGGCTGTTGCTGATAAATTCAGATATATTTAGTGTGCTCTGCCGCTGCGCCGCGTTGCGCTGGTGGAATTAGGCCGAACGGACCGGGTGGCCGGCAAAGCCGTCCCTTGCTCGCTTTTGGGTCGGGGTCTGCCTTAGTTGGGGGGGGGGGGGTTTCACCCTTGGGATTCGGGGAGATCGGGATTTGAATGCGAAGGCGACGCCGTAAATTGAATAAACCGAATCAACGCGAGCGCACGCAACGGGCGAGTTTAACAATAAACTGTAAAACCATAAAGTGCCCGCCGGGTGGCGGCGGCAAATCCCCTTAAAAAGGATAACAACCCGCAACTCCCGGCGAACAAGCGAATTGTAATAATAACAACTTTAGCATATTTAACAAGATGAATAAATAAGTAGCAGGCATCAAGCAAGCTTGCTTGCCGATGTTGGTTGCGTCTAGTAATACTTGCAGACCGGCAGGTTTTAACGATTTAATTAATTTCCTTCCCGGATGGGACGGGATGGATGTTAGTGGAGTGGAGGCACGCAGATGAAGCAAAGCTTAGAGGTTAATTACAGATGTCCTGACGCGGCCGAAATTATAATTTTATGTTTACATCAATTTGCAATTCTCTCTAGCGAACAATGAAGTCCTTTCCAAATTCAAACTTCTTAATTTGATTTTATCATATTTGATCTTCTTTGTTTCTATACAGTTTTTATTTGGTATATATTTCTGATATTATTACTTAATATGATATCTTATGGAAGTACAATTAAAGTTTGTTCAACAATTTAAATATGTTTCTTCAGAATAACGTTCTCTCATAGACAATGAAATTTAGCTAAATGTTTAAATTATGGGTAGGACCACAATTTAAATATTGAGCTAAATTCTTAAGGCCAGAATATTTAATTTTAAAGTAATTTAATTTCATTTCAATCGATGATATTCTCGACTTCGGTTAAAATGCGAAAAAATAGATCAATTGTACTTCAATAAGCGCCATTGTGACAAGTAAATCAAGCACTTTGACATAAAATAGATGGCGGTTTAGTATTACAGCGGTTTTACGACCACCTCGGGCTATTCACTAATTGAAACAACATTGGGACGAATTCGAATGTTGTCTCAATTCCAGACTGGCTCCTCTTCTCCACAATGTCATGTGTGTGCACAGCGCTCGAAAATAGTTAATATCATCACATGAGAGGTGGGTGCACATGCACGCGCCAATGGAAAATTGTAGATTGCAAATGGCCGTACGGAATTGCGGGCTGCCAGCTCGCCGTGCCCGAAATTAAGCTACACAATTTACGATTGGGAAATAATACCCTTATATTTTGCGAGCATGGTGCGGAGGACCTAGACCCTTAGGCGGCGCTTCAACGTTCCGTGTGCATACGCGATGCTATAAAGTCGTTCGTACGTTTGCTGTGCCGCCCCCACGGCGATAAATTGCGCCCGCCTCGTTCCGCTAAATCAAGCTTTATTTGCTTCATTTATTCGTTGAAATTTCGACGAAATCTATACGCAATCCGACTTCATTGAAACGCCTATGCTGATGACATGGATAGAGGGCAATTTCTTGATGGCGAATTAGCGGACATCATCCAAATTACATGCCAGTGAAGGAAATACCAATGAAAAGATGCGACTTGCACACGTGTTTGTCGAGGTGTACAAGTGGGTTTTGTGGTTCTGTGGTCGGGTTATCGCACAATGTTCTAGCGCACAACCAGGTTTACTATTACTAGCCTCTTCAGTCTTAACTATCCTCGGGTGGAAGTGATAAAGATAGTGCTGCCCTCTTGCGGGCTGAGCGAATCGTTTGAGATAAGTCCCGAAGACAAAAGGGATCGCCGGCACCGACGCCGCACCACCGGCGACAGATAGAAAGGGTCGCGACAAAGGGTGTCGGAGACGGGCGGAAAAGAACTCAGGATAAGCCCTTGTGCGCCAAGCCTGCAATCCTCCAATCACTTTCGGCGGTGTTTGCGTGGAAATGAAGGCAAACTAAAAGTATAACCAGCAAAGCCCCCGACGGGCACGTTCAACAATGGGATGACAATTGGACGGAGGGTGAGTAAGTTTACTAACTCGGTTAACTTTGCTTTCCGATGAAAACATGTGCCAAAAAGCATGCAAAGTACGGAAAATGGGGTTGAATTGAATGTTCAAAGCCCACTCGACGCCGAACTTGCGCTAATTATTTCCTGCTTTTCTAAAGCTGCCCTGGAAGTGTTGCTGATTGAGTGGGGGGAGAAGTAGTTTGGGAATTAGCATTATTCCTATGGGCAATTGGCTCAACATGATTGTTCATGCCTGGTGGCTTAATACAAATGACAACCGATAGATAAAGGTTTATCTTGGAATTTCAATTTTCTGGAAAGTAGAAAGCTGAGAGTTTAGCAACTATGTATATGCCTTAAATATATAATAGTATTAGGGCAGTAGAGTGGGGAAGGTGGACCAAACTCTTTCTTGATAGAAGTTTTGACTAGAGATATTTGGTACCAATATCATCGATTGAAAGTAATTCAGGTCATATTCAGGTACTTAGCTGAGCAGAGGTGTTAGTAAAATAAACTTCAATGAATACTGGTGGCAACTCTCTCTGAACAGAAGCTATCTATAGCATATAGATGATATAACATATAGATGACCTTTAAAGTATATACTAACTTCATAAAAGCCGCAAAATACCCACAAAACAGTTACTAAAACTGTAGAACCGAATGCTATGAAGTAGAGAACTGAATGGAGCATAGGAGCGGACCGGAACTAAACAGGACATAACAGCGCGATAAAACAGAACACAATGAAGGGTGTATGAGATGAGTTCGCAACAAAATAGCCGCCGCAGAATGCCGGCTCATCCAACAGTTCAGATTGCGAGTGCAGCTGAAATTGAAATTAATTTAAACTTTACTTTCGCGCTTGGAGTAGCTCCTTAGTGCAATCAAATTCATGATGCCTTCACAAGGCAATGTTTTACAACTTCCGGTATATTTCCGACTGCGTACATTGTCCAACTCTTAACTCGATGGTGGAGATGGCACGCCAAAGGATAATATGTAGAGGATAGCACTAAACAGGACGATAAAACAACACACACAAACACACATATACACAGAAAAGAGGTGCATTGTCCTTAGTCCTAGCGCTCTAGCGTGGGGGTGTGGAGAAATTGCAAAACAAAAACAAGCCAAGTGCCAGTACTTAAATTACTGCTTGCCGCCGGCTAAAACAGGACGACATAGGGATCAGGCATACTTGCACCAGGCGATTACAATCGTATTCAACGCCTACGAGGACAGCGATAGTTCTTCATGCTTGTCCTTACACAAAAAAGAACTCGGAGGGTGCTTAATATATGCAATATGTTCTAAGAAGATAAAAAAACGGCAAGAGGGGAGGAGAATACATCAATGACATGCAGATTTATTTTTAAATATATTCTCTTCGTTCCATAAACAGTGAGTTATTATTTATGTAAATATATTATAATCTATGGAAACGACTTCTTTAATCTAAATTCATCATTAGAGTTTTTTTTTTGAAAAAATGACTTTGGCGGGGTGGGAGAAGATAATATAATTTATTAGAACATTTTGCATTTTTCCAAAGAGTAGAATTTAACAAAGGTAGCTAGAGTTTAATACATTTTCGTGATTTCGCATGGGTAGAACCACTCAAGTAGAAAGCAACCTGCAATGCGCATTCCATCAGTAGGTAACCAAGAATACTTAGCCTTTGTACGTTTTAAGTCTTAAAAACTCTAGGTGGAATCAGCACCGACGCGTAAATGCGTCGAATTAAATAACGTGCAATGCTCATGGGCTCGATTGAAATGAGTGAAAAAGGATAATTTAATGGAAAATACTCTTCGTTTTAAACGCAGACAAGCCGGCATGCATCGTCGCTGTAAATATTTTATTGGACTGTGGCTACAAGGAGGTGGTCCCGGCTGCCGGCGCCGGTGGTGTAATAGGAAAAACCAGGAATTGCGCCCAGAGCAAATTTGCCACCGTGCAACGACTAAATGCCGAAATGGCGACGCGAATTAATGGCCATCGTTAATGTTTAATGTTGCGACCTTAAACGGTACCCAACCGCCAGCATCACCGCCACTGGTCCAAAGCCCCCAAGACCTCCGACGATCGTCGGGAGGACATTATTTAAACGATATGCCAAATTCCCTGTAATTTGATTCATTAGTATTGTATTATACTCGACCTAACTGGGTCGCACGCAGTATTATCAAATTTTCAATATTCAATCGGCAAGGCGATTATATTTCAAACATAAAACCGATTTATTTATTCGTTTATTTTCCTTTATTGGAGGCATTTTGCAGCGGATTTCATTCTTTGTTCGATGCGTTTTTGGAACATTAAAAGACATTTAGATTTATCAATTTTCACACGCGCGACAATAAAGCGCTCCGATGGGAGTTTCCAAGAGCGTGGAAACTCGAAGAAACACACGGAAAATTAGGGCACTCGGCAAAACGTTTCAAATTCCCCCAACCCATTCCTGTCCCGCATGCGGCACGGAAATATACTCCCAGGGCGTGCAAATGGAAGTCGAAGAAACGCAAAGTGCGAAAGAAATGTCCTTCTGGACGGCCTCCATAAGATAGGCCGGCAAATATATGAGCACATTGGGACCGACATGCTCAGGCTAATGATATTGTAACGCATAAACGTAGATATATAAAGAAAACGAGAGAAAAAGTGATACGAGTGTATTGTATAAAGGGGTCTTCATATATTCCATATTTTATCACCATTACTACTTTTCTATTATATTTATTCATAGCTCATTCATGGCTTAGTAGCTATGGAATATTATAATGCCATCCATAAAATGTCCTCCTTTAGTGTGGATGTAATTGCTACTTATATCGACATCTCTTCATTGCATTAAAATTTAAATTGGCATGAACTCTTATAATAAGATGCTTATAATCCTGTACATTTTCGATTTTGTTTTATGTGCGTTTTATAACAAGCAATAAAAATCTTGCACTCTTCATTATATCGCCCTCAATTTTCATCACGAGAGCATTAAATCACGTGTCCTATAACGCAAGACGTGCATAATTAAATTCCCTTTGATGTGCATGCCCTCTTATTGCTCGCGCCCAGGCTCGCACCAGACCCCCACACGGCCACTGTGACCGCCACCGCCACGCCACCCCCAAAACTCCTTGCGTAATTTCCTCCGCCGCAGCCGCAAGCGAAACAGTTTTCTTTTCTCTTGCGAATTGCGTGTGCGGCGTTGTGATGCGGACTGGCACGGTCGTAATAATCATTCCCATCGGATGCGCCCTCTTCGCATGATTTCGTTTTCGTTTTACAGCAGCAATTGATTTTCGTGGGCTTTCCCGCCACCGCCACCGCCCCATTGCCGAAAAAATTACGCTAACCAAAGGCGCCCACAAAAGATCGCCGGCAACTTCAAGGGCTGCCTGCCGTCCGCCGTAAAAACGCATAAAGCACACGTTATCAAATTGAAAATCACTTCTTTCTTTCGCCAAGCTCTCGCCCGCGTCTTTCATCATCATCATCATGACGATGATCATCATCATGGAAATAATTTCCTTCGTTTGGGTGCCGGCGGGCGAATCATTTCAATGAGAAACTCCATAAAAACCATCGAAAAACACTGCGAAGACGTTGGAAATTAAACGCATTCAAATCAGTGGAAGGAATATCAATCCCCGACTTTATACACTTTCATAAAAGAAAGATTTGGGAAATAATTAAAAAGCGACATCATAAATTTACAACTAGATCGAGTTAATTCACTTTCTGTTGAAAAAAAGGGTGTAAACCTTTTTGTGTGTATTTGACGAACGTCTTTGGGACATAAACTTGAACGCAGACATTACTAAGCCTAGCCGTGACTAGGCATGGAGGGCAAGAAAAGATGTTGAAGTTTGCGATCACCATCGGAGACGAAGATAAGTGGTCGGATAGTTTTGCTGCAGAACGTCTCCCTTTACCGCCTCTGCTAAACCGGCATAGAGTCTACGAATGCCTTGAGGGCGGGTAAAGTCTTTGCAAAATCCTCGAAACGTGGACTTACGGACTTCCAGAATTTCCAACAGTTTCAGGGCCTTCAAAACCGCTCGATTCTCGCGTACCGACCGACTACATTTGCATATTGCACTTCTATGAATCCATAACATACCATGTGTTTAGTTATTTGTACTTTAATAATTTAATGAATATAGTGAGATCCAGGCACCTTTTATGGTTGCAAATTTTATACATTTACGAAGAATTAATCATCTTTTGAATATCGGTAAAGTGCATTTATGATAAAATGGCTAGGAGAAAATGCAATAAACATGCCATATTGGTGGTCTCAATTGAAGTGGTAATACAAAACACGTTCTATAGATGGCGCTAAGTATGCAAATGTAGGCGCTGCATTGCAGTGTGCGGTTAGTAATAGTCACGTAGGGGTGGGTTTCTCCTCCGTATCGCTGCACCGCATGAATCGGGGTTTTCTCGTTCCAGTCCCCCCTTCTGCATGTCTTCCCGGCGCACAATTATTCATTCGCTCCACAGAGTTCGGTTCGGTCTTTCTGCAATTTGTGGCAACCTGAACGCTCCTAATGAGATGCTTCTAAAAGGTTTCGTAATAGTATGCCAGCCAGCGCCATCGTCGCCCATCGCGCTGGCACCCGCACCCGCACTTGTACACCAACCACCACCGGCCACTAAATATGCAAATATCTTTTATGTTTCTGGCTTCTTTCCCTTTCATTCCCCCCATCAGCATCTCCCAATGAAGAAGTATCTGCCTGCGTGGAGCAGGGTTGGATGTTGATTAACGTTGTTTTCGCAAGAAATTTGTCCTGTATCTCCTTTGCTTTCTTCTTCAGTAATTTTTTAAGTCATTTTTTGGAAATTAATTAAATCAGAGTGCGGAAACAAGTTTAATAAGTAAATTGCAAAATTAAGCAATTTTGAAGTTTCGAATCGGTTGTGGGAGAGATGTATGAGGGAGGAGGCGTATCATATTTTAATGAGATTTATGGAAACGTCCGGATGATCTTTCTCGATGATAAAAAGGCTATAAGAATGGGGGGATAAACGTGGTGTGCAATATATTACGCAATCTTAATTTTCTTTTACGGCCACACGCGAGAGAAGAAGGGCAGACGGTGCTTTTCCTGGATGTTCGTTGGCTTGGCTTTTTAAAGGTGGTTCGTGTGAGTCGTATTTTAGCATATCAGCCGCCGGCGGGCAACCGATCTGAGTCCGCAATTCTCTAGGAAACCACGATTTCAAGACTATGCAGAAATGAAGAGATGAATCCCCTCAATGTCTTTCTTATCAGTATGATCCCGGGAGGTAGAAAACTACTTGATGTTTTAACGTTTATAATGCCTTTGCGTTTTAGAAAATCATATCCAGATTTAAAGAAAGTGTAATCTGCTAATGCGATGAGACCTGTTCAAGAAGTTCTACTTTAAACACATTTATATTATTAATAGATTCTTTAAAATATGTACATATTTAGATAATGTACAAACTAAAAGCGGGTCAGTGAGGCCTGATCACCTTATAGGCTATTCGGGGCCGGTGAGGGAGCAAGCCCTCATATGCCTCATATGCCCAACGGGAAGGAGTCCTAGGTTGTTCATAAACCTTACAACGTCCTTCGTTTACCTACAGTGACTACCAGGCAGAAAGGCAAGCCAGAGAAATATTTAAAGACTGACTAAATGGTTCTAGACATCTCGGCTTAGGCACTGAATTCTAGACAAGAGAAGAAGATTGGACAAGAGAAGAAGACTGGACAAGAGAAGAAGACTGGCGGGGCATGTTACCAACTGACTTTTTCAATCGGTTGAACTGAATTTATAAAAATACATAAGAGATAATTGACGCACATGGCGCGTTCAAGTTCTAGCGCGTAGTGTATAATGCTAAAGTCAGCAAATATCGAATGAGTGGAGGGCAGTCGCGCCTTGGCTGTGGACGAGGTAGGATCGAGACTTTGTGGAGATAATTCAATAGCCTATATTCTCAATTTTTTATTCTGGTTATATGTTTGAAACTTGTACTTTCAAGTATATTTTCCAAAGAAGGAAACATTTATTATACATTTCCGTGTTCTCCTATCTCATACACTCATACGTCATCGTATTGAAATCGCAGTGCTGTTGCCAGCGCTCTCCTGCTAAAGTTAAGCTTCATTTCGTATCAATGCTGTGGTGCGTATATCTTTTTTTTTTCCTGCTTTCTTCCTTCCTATTTTCGCCACCATTGTGTATGGCACACATACATCGGCATTGTACTCGTGCCCGGCATTGTTTTTTGTTCCACCTCCTCTATTGTTTCGCGTTTCGTGCTGCGTACTCGTCGTGCATTTTTTGCGCCCTTCTGTCATGTTTTCTGCGGGGAAATGTTGCGCTTTTAAACGTTGCAATTGGCACGTGCCGCCGCCGACAGACAGATAAATACACCAATGTCATGCGGCTGCTCTTCATACGCGGCTTTCACCCGCCTCCACCACCCGACACACCAAAGAGGATGGTTTGGGGCGGTGGCAACAAAAGAGCAGCGAGAGCAACAAAGGGTAATAAAACTCGTTCATCTATGAGCAACAAATGACTGCACTGGATGCGGAGGAAACGGATGTGTGTTTACTAGTTCATACAAAGACGCTCGCATTTATGCGCCACATGTGGAATTGTTGAAAATGGCCAAAAATACAAAATGGAATGATAGACAATAATAAACTATTGTTTGAATAATTGAAATATAGCTATTTGGAGTGATTGTACATCACTGGAAATTAAAAAAGTGAATGGAAAAGGTTGATTATTTGATGTCAGCCACAGAACGTCCAGAAAAATGATGTTTATTTGGGATTTTATTTTGTGATGCGATATTATTTTGATAGCTTTGTTTGTTGGGTTACAGTGGTTGACAATGCGAACGCGCTGGACGCTGTAACGTGATTATCGTCGTTATGCAACTGACAAGACAATTAAACAACGCATAAACAACGTAAATGAAACGCATGCATGCCGAACAATCAAATCACAATACCATGCCAAAGCAATGCAGTTCACATTTTAGTAAATGTTGTTAAATCATGCAAAACAAAATATAATTCATACATAATTATTTTATCTAATTCTTTTTTAAATTGAAAAATAGCAGGCACACATTGTAGCAATCGACTTTGAAATGTTCGGTTTTAATGTAACGGACAAAGTTTTGAGAGCTTACAATAAACAATTTATTGATAGTAAAGGTAAATAAGCATTTTCTTTGGATCACTTGTGTTATTTTCTTAGAGCGAAGGTTTGGAAACTGGGATAGGAAGTAGGAGAGGTACTAGGATAAGGACTTTACTAACAAGTAAATACTAGTAAGTGTAAATTCTAGTCTTATTTTACAATTTTCATGCATATCTGAGGGGTCGAGCTCGGAGCCTCCACTTGTAAGTTTAAAAGTCCAAAAATATTGTACACAACACACTGTATATTATAATAGCTTATTTGCCTTTTGTAAATTTTAAAAAAAGTTGTGTTATAACATGTCACGATAACATTTTTCATTGTAGCATAACATCGTTGCATGTTTTCCTGCTGCGCGTCGGCGTCAGCCACTTTTGTTTAATATCAAAACACGAGTGCGCGAATTAGGCAACCAGGACATACACACACCACCAACCAACCAACAACAACAACAAGAACAGCAACAACAGTTTCATGCGAGACGTCACTGTTAGTGTCTGTCTACTTTTTTATATGCCACCAGCGACGCCGCATTGTAATCGCGATTAAATTCCAGCAAGACGGCATGTTTAAAATGCGCCAGCAACGCGCTGCAAAACGTACACGATGTGCGTTTACACTTCACAGCATTCATTTAGCACAACGCCAGCTAAAATTGCGGAAAAGAAACCGGAAAAACATTGCGCAGTCATGTTGAGTAGCACACTATACAAATGTAGATGGCGTTCCACCCCCTACGAGGACATGATACAGTTTAAATGCAAACGAAAAAGTAGTTGCAATAAACATGACGAATGATTTTGTAATGTAATCGTCATAGAATCATAAATCTCCAAGAGTGTTTCATTACATATTACATGCTGGTTTACAGGGTACGGAGTGAAGTGTGCACTTGCTGAAAGTTTTTTTTGAGTGTCTGCTTGGCTACTGGTTTAGAAAATCCAATTTGCACATTTACACACGCAAGGCATAAAACAAATGAATGGAAATGAGGTTATGATGTAACTGTGGGAAGCGTCGCTCGTTTAAGAGGCAACGTCGAAGTTCGATTTTCACGTATTAAAAAGGGGAAATTCCATTCGGTAAAAATGAAAACCAACGCCGCCGCCGCCGCACAAACTTTTAATTGGATATTCGAACCATAAAAATTATAAATCAAACCGGCAATAATGGCAATCAGTTGCTATTGTGTGGTAAAGCAACCGTAAACGCCATTTCGTATATTGATCAATACAACCTGTTTTTTGTAATCGTAATCTTTTTATTTCTTTGAATAGTAGACGTATGTGTATTTCGAGAATATTGTTTTGATATCCATTGTTATTTCTGACGCAAATAATTAAGTGCCTTAAAAGGGCGCCATCTTGAATTGTCTTTATTTGGCTGACGTCCTTGAGAGTCGGGATCGTCAGAAAATTGTATGAAAATCATCGCTGAGATTGTAATTGTTAATAATCTTAGACGCAGCAGTATGCCACCGAACTGCTGCTGTCATCCGGCGCCGCGCACACTTCATTATCCCATCTTGCTGCTTTCGGCGCTCGCGAATAGAGCGCCGATGTTAACATGGAGTCTGCCAGCGTGCACGACTTTGCTATTATTACATTGTTACATATTTAATTAAGCCTTGAACTCGGCGACGCGGGGCTTTGCTTCTTCTCCATCAGTTGTGCGAAATAACGACCAAAATTATTAAGTCTATATTCGAGGAGCTAAGAATGCGCGGAGGTGACGCGAACACGTCTTTAACAGATTTCATTCAAATGTCTGCACGATGTCTGCGTGGCCATAATCAAGTGCTCTTGCTTTTAAATTCGTTACTCGGAGTGGATTTCAACGGGGAATCTCGGTGCAGTTGAGTTCAATAAGAATATTTTATAATAGTTGACACATGGCGCTATACAAGTTTTGATATCAAAGTTTTGTCATTCGTGCATTTAGATTCTTGAATTTGCTCACAGAAATCGCAAGTAAGAGCCATGAAATCCCACAATTTCTAGTCACTATTCGGATCGAAGGACCAAAAGTGATAAAATGTCAGAAAAGAAATCACGCAGAAAAACATTGCGTAGTCTTATTGAGTAACGCCCTATACACTGATAGATGGCGTTCCACTC